>CAUYSK010033627.1:0-18363 GCA_963575035.1 Avahi laniger | reverse complement strand
CACTCCGTGCCCTCTTCGTGCCGGAGCAGAGCCCCTTCGCTTCGGCTCTCTCTTTACGAGCCCAGCCGTGGCTGTGCACTCTACAGCCACCTCCTTCGCATCCTCCTCTGGGCTGGCCCTGAGCACTGTCACCCTCTCTTTGTCCTCTTTCTGGGGAACAGATCCTGGTGGCTTCTAGGTGGAAACATTCTGTAAAACAGTGTGAATGGGTAGGCAACATGTGCCACATTCACACGATGGAATGCCACTAAACGAACACGTGCTAAGTGAAAGAAGCCTGCCACAAAAGGCCGTTTCTTATGGAAGTTCTGGACAGGCAAGTCCACAGAGATAGAAGTCGATTAGCGGTTGCCAGGGAGGGGCTGAGCAAGGGAACGCACTGCATGTCAAGGGCATGAGGGATCTCACTGGGGAGAGAAGATGTTTTAAGATTGATATATGGTGGTGGTTGCACCATTCACTAAAGTTACTAAAAATCATAGAATTATAAAACAAAACAAAAAAACCCTGAGTCATGTTCACTGTGTTCAGTTGGACACATTTTTTTAAAAAGCACTAAGAATAAAATTAAAATCATCTTTCATCATCCATAGTTGGGGGAGAATTTCCTTCCAGGCTTTTCTCCACGTACAAATACTTCGTCAGCCCCACCGGGCTCATGTTGGCAGTGAGGCTTTGTAGTGTGGTCACCTCGCGTACTTCATGACACACTGCATCCTACGTCATTAACTCTCTGAGGTCAGTGCAACCTAAAGTCACCAGGGGAAAAGTCTGCAAGTTTGCGAGTGGGCAGCAGTAAATGAACTTAAGTATGCATTCTCAGTGTGCTAGCCAACAGGAGTTTTGATTCTGGCAGGGGAAGAAAGCGGGGAGAGAGCGTGTCTGGGGTGTTCCTTCCATCTGTCCGTCTGGGTGCGCTGTCTGCTGCTCTCCATGCTCTGTGTCCTAGAAGGATGCCCTCTCCCGCCAGCTCCCATGCCCTCGGCTTCCTGTTGGGTTCCCCAGTGGGAGATCAGTGGGCAGGATGGAGAGAGGCCGCGGTATTCATTCTCTCTCTGTGCCATCCCTCTGTCCCTAGCCACAGCTCTCTCCTGCAGTCCCTTCAGGTTCCGGTAACTTCTCCCTCCCCTATCCCCTAGGACAGGGGTCAGCTCGCTGCTTGTCCAGCCCTGGGTGCTTCAGCATCTCTGCTTGGCTCCATGCCCTGCTGCCCTCTGTGAGCCTGCCCTTCATGTAGTCACTCTGATAGCCTCTTCTGAGGGTCTTCTGTTCCCTGCTGTGCAGCGTGTCCTAAATGTACTTGACCAGGAGTTTCTCACAGAGGTCACATGGGATACAGCTAGGGAAACATTGTTCTCAAGCAGCCTTTTTAATGGCTGAATAATTCCCCATATTGCGTGCGTGATGTTGTCATGTATTTAACCTCCTACCACTGAGTGGTTGGTCGCTGCTAGAATTTTTCACATCTTTCTGCAATGATTATGTCTTTTGGATAGATTTCTAGAATGGCCAAAGGGCACGCTCACTTAAAGGTATTTCTGGTAGATCTTGGACAGAGCTCTTGAAGCCTGCCCAGCCCAGGGGTAGTGGCCCTACCAGATTGAGGGCACCACTCCCTGCACCCGTTGTCTGGGATTTTCAGGAATCGTTAAGAAAGCAGACTTTGGCTGTGGGAGCTGAAGACAGCAATTTGGTTTGGAGGCCCCAGGCCTGTTTTGTTCTGGGACTTTGAGGATGCTTGTTCTGTGAGCTCTGTAGCAGGTCCTGCTTGAAGTGCCCTGGCCCTTCTTAACAGGAGATGTTGAGGAACAGGTTTGAGTCCCAGCTCAGCCACTCCCCAGGAGTGTGACATTGGCCCATGATGGAGGCTCTCTGAGGTCTGGCCCTCAGAGTTGTGGAATACGGGGCTTGCGGGGATCAGATCCAATAGTCTAAAGTGCACATCGCTTGCCCAGCCCATACCGGGGGTGAGACACCGTGGCCGTGTGTCTGCCTTCTCCGAGCCACACGCACACATCCAATGCATAAGGTTTTGGTATTTTGTTGTCTGTGTGACTTTGCCTTCCCTAGCCCTGGCATTTGTCAACTCCCTCAGATGCACAAAGTGCTCTGTCTGGCTACTTGTGACTGTGAAGCCATTCAGGCTTAAAATAGTTCTTAAAATGAAACTCTTGCTGTTCCAGTTCTTTGCTTTTCTAGGGGAGCCCGAGGCTGACCTTTACGACTGTCAAAAGCCGCCCTGATGGGCACGTCCAGCACCTGGATGGTGAACGCTGTTGCTTTGTGTGTGCCTGGAGTGGTTATTTTGGTCTTGAGCTGATTACTCGCATGAATTTAATTGGTGTGTCCTTCCCAGTTCCATCAGGCAGCCGCATGGAGCTCGCTCTGTCCTCCTGGCAGGTCCTCGAGTCAGCGTTCTGGACCTCATCTGATGCTTTACTCTGGAGTCTCTTTCATTCCCCAGGCTGAGGGCTTTGTTTTATCTTACTTCACATTCCTGTCTTGTGTGCTGCAAGAGCCTTTCTTTGGGTCTATCTTCTGGTAACGGGCTACACTCCCTGTCCTGCTGGCACAAGGGAAGGTGACAGCAAGTGAAGAGTCATCACCTCTTCGCTTGCCAGGTGGCGAACGAGGTGCTGAGTTTGCACCATCTGCATGTCCCCTCCCCCAGCCTTTGCCAAGCATACCCAGCATCACCAGCTACATTCAGCAGGTGCTCATTCATTCTACCTGCCCTCACTAGGGCCTAGTCCAGGCCAGGCACTGGGGCTCGCCATGCAGAAAGATGTCATCCATCTGGCCACTCCTCACCCATTCAGGCAGCTGGTGCGTAGCAGAGCCCTGTGTCAGTCCTAGTACTCACTTGCAAGCAACTGAATCTGCTCTTGCCGGGTGAAGCAGACACAGAACTTGTTCCAGAATGTCAAGTGCTGTACACCATCTGGAAGGTCCAGAAAGCAAGTTGCAGTTAGGAACAGCACCCACCTGAGACTCCACCCTGTTCCCTGGAGACTATGCTCTGCTGGACACTGGCTCATGTATCCTGGTTGTCCTTGCACACTGCCATCTCTGCTGCAGGGGCCATGTCCTCATCTCAAGGCTTCCGATGGAGTTCCTGCAGGGAACGTCCTTCTGGCAGTGAGGCCCCATGCTGCACGGAGCTGTGAAAGGTAGCTTCTCTGTTTTTCCTCAGGGAAGGGAGGGATCAAGGGAGGGATGTGCCCTGAACTCCAGGCAAGGGGATCCTGGCCAAAGTCACAACTCAAGCTCGTTGCCTCCTCCCCTCCCTCCAGATCTCCAGAGTCACTGACCAGGCCATGGTCTCTTCAGTCCACAGCAGGCCATGCCCTGCACGTGGTAGCATTTGTCTACAGGGCCTTGGGCCTGCCTCCTTCCCCTCCTCCCACTCGGAATGTCCCCATCAGGGTGGGAAACAGGGAGAACACATAGTATGAGTCTTGAAGATGCCTGAATGCCCACTCACCTCCTCAGAGATCTGCCATGGAGACTCTCTCCTTGTTAGGAAGCATTCCAGCAGAGTCGCCTGAGTCGTTAATGGGTTCTGGAGGCTGTGACATGTGTCTGTCTGCAGTTTCCAGGGGCCTGGCTTTGTTGGTGTAAATTGGAAAAATCTAGAGTAGTTGCTGGGCCTCCTGGGCTTAAGCCACCTGAACGCTCATTAGTCGCCTCCGAGCGCTGTACACAAGTATCCCGGGAAACCAGCGGTGGCCTGGCAGCTGATGCTTCTGAGGGTGGGGGTAGGGTGGGGGCTTGGAGATTGGGTTCTCCTTCCCTGGGCAGCCCCAGGAGGTGCAGACATCTGCCAGCTTCATGAAACATCCTCCTCCAGTGAGCATGTGTGCAAGACTAGGTTAGAGGCAGAACTGGAGATCCTTGAAGGCACCCAGATAAGGGTAGCTGCTCTTCATTGAAGACTTGCCATGTGCCAGGCACATGGCTAGCTGGATCCTCCCAGCCTGGGTTGTTATTACATCCCCTATTTTACTTATGGGGAAACTGAGGACTGGGGAGGTAAGGCCACACAGCCTAAGTAAGCCACACGGGTGGCATTCGATGAAGCCAATGAGTCGGTCTCCAAGGCTGATGTTCATTCCCCAGGCTGTGCTGCTCCCCTGTCTCCCCAGGCTAAGGACTGGGAGTCTGAGGCTCAGAGGTGTGAAGTGACCTCCTCAAGGTCACACAGCAAGCCTGTGACATTGCTGGGCTGAGACTCCTGAGCTTTCTACTGCAGGATAATAAATGACATATGGATAATATCCCTGCTCCACTCTGATGGGGCATAGGCAGGAGGGCAGGGCTGCAGCCCCAGGGAGTGTGTTGGGACTAGGCTCCGTGCAGGGTCCCAGCTGCTGCCCATGCTCTGTGAAAGTGGGAAAGAAAATTCGTGATGGAGCAAAGGCAGCAAGGTCCAGAGTTGGCCCATCCTCCCTGGGATGCAGATGGATTACTCATTCCCTTAGGAGGAGAGAGGGAGCTGTGGCTTTGGACTGGAGAGTGCCTGGCCACCAGGCTGCTGGCGTTATAATGGAAATGCAGAGTCCAGGCCCACTGGAGACCCTTCCCTGTGGTCCTGAGAGGACACAGAGACAGGAGTGTACTGCAGGCACAGCCCAGCCCCAGGATCTTGGAGGAGCAGGGGAGGGCATTAGGGCAGGGCCTGGGCTGCCAGAGCATCGCCCAGCTAAGCTGGTCCAGAAGGAGCCTGAGGGCAGCCTGCACAAGGAAGGTGGCACATACACGGGGGCCTTGGGGAATGATTCTGCAGCTGTTCAGCAAATACTGGCTGTGCATTTAACTGGGCCCAGGGAAAGGAATACATTCCAGGGAATGGCAGTGCAGGCATGCTAATTTACCCATATTGGAGTGGGGGAGGGAGGGAGGAGTGGGGGCAGAGAGCATGCAAGGGTGCCACTGGAATAATGGACACCATCTGCCTTCTGTTTCTCTTAACATGTGCTTGCCCAGAGTGCATGAGAATTGGGAATGGGAAATTTTAGTTTCATGGCTTCATGGGCCGTGTGCGTCTCACCTTCTGGCTGTGAGCCCAGTGTCTGAGGACATGTGTTTCAACCCCTGAAAGTGAGCAGGCTGCCTTGTCTGGGCTCAACCAAAGAGACAACGGCCATTCCTCTGATGACAAACAGCACTGAGGACACCAAGCAGCTGGAGGGTAGTGGGTACCCTGAGTCATCACTCCAGCCTGGGCAGCTGCTACTTATGGCCAGTTCATATGCTTCCTGAGGTCATTGGTCTGGGTGTGACATTTGCCCACACCACTGACTTTGAGCCTCTGGTTGCGTCCAACCCCACTGCCCTGCCTGACTTGAGTTGTGGCCTCCCTGTCCTGGGGCAGCCCCCAGGCACTCCTCGGGCAGGGCAGTGAGGGCTTGGCCTCCCAAGAGGTGGACATGAAGCAAATTGGAAACCAGATGGGGTTTGTGCGGGCAGCCTGGGGAGAGGGCCAGGTGGAACAGGAGAGAGGACAGAGGGGGTGGGGTTCATCTCGAATCAGCAGACCGGCTGACTGTGGAGGGAGCTCAGCCTCCCATTTCACTTCTGAAACTGTTCATTTGTTTCCTCTCGCAAAGCCATTGAGCCATCCCTGGCTGTGGGTCAGGCATAGCTGCTCTGGGAAATGGACACGTAAATGAATCCATGCAAGAAACCATGGGCTGGGGACTAAGGCAGGTGTGTGTTTGAGGAGCCTGGACTCCAAGGAGATGAAAGCAGGTATGCCTGGGTGGGTTCCTGAGTATGGGTTGTTATGGGTAAATAGGAGTTCACCGGGTGGACAGGGATGGGAGGAGGGAACAGCATGTGCAGAGGTGTGAGGGGTAAGCAGTGAGATTAGGGTCCTGAGAGCAGTTCTGGGATCTGGGATGGAGAGGACACTGGTGGCCCTGTGTGCCCTTTGGAGTTGCCACTTTTCCCTGCTGCAGTGGAGGTACCAAGGGTGTGTTCCAGACAGTCATGTGAAGAGGATATGTCCCCCATGTTACTCTCCAGCTTGCCCTATTCGATTTAGCTTCGAGTGGCTGTTGCACATCTAGTTACTATGCAGTGTCCAGCCACTCATCATTTTGCTAGATTCATCTAGCCACCCACTCACCTAGTCCTTGACACGTTCTGAACCACCATCTACTTGTAAAACCTGAATTGTAAAGCTGAATTATTTGGAAAACTGATTTGGGATATATGTCCTCCTCTAGTAAGCTCAGATGGTGCTGTGCTAATGGGCTAGGGATGAGTCAAGCTGTGGTTAGCGAGGATGCGAGCGGCTCCAGGAGCTGGGGAGGCTGCTTGGGGGACCCACATTCCCCACCCACTCACCCACCCAGGACCTCAGGTGCACAGAATGGAGCCATCATAACTCTTGGTCCATGCCTGGCTCTATTTATTTATTATGACAGTACACAAATAAACACCCAGATGTGCACTCACCCTCCACACCGGCAGCTAAAATAGCGTCAGTGACATGCATCTCCCCACACGCTCCTGCCTCCTCACCCGCAGGTGACTGTCTCTGGGTCTTGTGTGTAACCTGCCCTGCTTCTGTTTTTGTTTGTTTGATTTGTTAAGTAATGCACACAAGAGGTGTGGTTTTTTTTTTAGTTTTGCCTATGATTTTCAAACTTTTAATTAAGGTATAGCATGTGTATAATAAAAGGTGCACATCCTGGCTGCACACTTGTTGAGTTTTACAGTCATATGCACTTGTGTATGTGAATGTGTCTAAGTATCTACCGCTGAGATGAAGATGTAAAGCCCCAGAATGCTCCCTGGTGCCCGCTCCCAGTCATTAGAGCCCCCAGCCCAACCACTGTCTCAACTGGGCTTTGTACGGTGTCCACACGGACTGAGACACATCTAGTCCTCTGTGTCTGGCTTCTTCCATGCACCCTCCTGCAAGACCCACGTTTGTCTGTGAGGTTGTGGTTGGTTCATTTCACTGCCCTGCAGCATCCCCTGTCTTCCGGCGTATGCGTGGCCATGTGGGTATGTATCTAGGAGTGGACTTGCCAAGGAGATGCAAGTGTTCAGCTTTCGTAGAAACAGTTTTCCCAATAGTGCTTTGCGTTCCCTCCAGAAAGAAATGATAGTTCCTGTCCCCAACACTTGGTGTCGGTCTTGCTACCTTTAGCCACGCTGGTGGGTGTGGGGTGCTGTCTCGTTGCGGCTTTCATTTCCTTTGCGCTTTCCTAATGACTAAGGACGTGGAGTGTCTTGTCATTGGTCTCCCAGCTGTTAGACTTTTCTCTTTTGTGAAATGTCTTTACTGAGGTCCCCCCTTATACTCAGGGGAAGTGTTCCAAGACCCCCAGTAGATGCCTGAAACTGTGGATAGTTCCAAATCCTGCATATACTGCGTGTGTGTGTGTGTGTGTGTGTGTATACATACTATATTTTGTCCTTTACATGCACACCTGTGATAAAGTTTAGTTTATGAATTAGGCAAAGTAAGATTAACCACAATAACTAATAATAAAATAGAAAAATTATAACAATATTATTAAGTAAGGGTTCCTTGAACACTGGCACTGCGATACCACCACAGCTGATCGGATAACCAAGCCGGCTGAGTGACTAATGGCAGGTGACATGGTAGACAGCTCAGAGATGCTGCACAAAGGGATGATCCACATTTCGTGTGGGACGGAGCAGGGTGGTGAGAAATTTTGTTACGATGCTTATAACGGTGACAACTTAAAACTTATGAATTGTTTATTTCTGGAGTTTTCCATTTAATATTTTCAGAACACAGCTGACTTCAGGTAACTGAAACTGAGGAAGGCGAAACTGCAGATAAGGGGGAACCACTGCTCACTTTTTATCGGGTTGTATTTTTATTTCTGACTCTTTTGCTCACTTTTTTATGGAGTTGTCTTTTTGTTTCTGAGGTAGCTGTAGGAGGTTTTTTAATATGTATATTATGGATGGGTCCTTTGTGAGATTTGTGTAATGTGAATATCTTCTCCCACTCTGTGGTTTGTCTTTTCACTGTATTAATGGTGTTTTGAGGAACAGAGTGTCTTAATTTTACTGTAATTCAATATATGTGTTTATATCATCTTGATAAACATTCTTTCTTGGTGACATGTGTTGCAAATATCTTCTCCCAGTGTGCAGTTTGTCTTTAAGATTTCTTTTGTCACCACTTGCTTTCACATTTACTTCAAAACAGATCTGAAGCACATACCAGGCACAGTGCCAGGCACAGGAGGTGTGTAGTGAACAAGACCCAGCACCTGCCCTCGAGACACATGCAGGCTAAAAGGAGACGAGAGAGGGATGATGCAACATGGCTTCTCCGGGCAATACGGGTGGTCATGGGGAAAACCCTTAGGACTGTGGGCATACGAAGTAGGATCCCCAACCCAGTGTTGGGGGAATATGGATGGCTTCCTGGAGGTGGTGACATCTCAGCTGAGCCCTGAAGAATAGAAAGAGTTCAGGCAGGCAAAGAGGGGAAGAAGGATCCAGGCAGAAAGAATTACTCATGTGAAGGGCAGAAACGTCTGGAATGCCCTTCCTCCATCTCCCTGCTTATTCCAGCCCTCTGCAGGCAGCCCCAGGGTGGCCCAGGGTTGCTGCACTGGGTGAGAGTATGACTTGGGAATTTGGTTCCCACTCCTGCTGCAAACAGAGCCAAGCTTGGGTGTCCTGAGGAGGACTGCCCACAGTCCCCCAAGCTCTGTGCCTCCTGCTGCCAACCTTCAAGTGTAGGAAGAGGGCCTAGGTCTTAGCCCCAGAGACCCAGCCCTTATGCTGTGCACGGTCCCAGACCCAGTGGGGAGAGAGGCAAGCATGCACACCCACCCCATCAGAGCATGCAGAGCATCTGCACACAGCTGCCCGAGTACATGTGAGATGAAATGTGCTGTGTAAACGCATTCAAGGAGGAAGCAAAGCAGGAAAATGGAAAGAGAGAAAGACAGAGGGAAGGAAGGAACAGATAAACAAGAACCCAACGTGGACTCACACTTACGTAGGACAATGTTCTTCAGAGGTGCATGCTAAAGTGTTTAGGGGTGAAATATCATGATTCTAATAATTTATTGTTTAGCGAAAAAGTATGTAAGTAAGTACTTAATTGAATGTTCATAGTCGTAGGCTGAATCGTGACACTGCTGTTTTTGTAGGTTGAGATGGCTGCATATCGACAGTATGATATGGGTCAACTTAAAGCTCTTTTTCAATTTCTCTCTCTGAAAATGTTTGTAATATGATATTAGAAAAGAAAGAATCCCACCTTGAAAAATGAAACGCAAAGAACATAATGAAATTTCCTCATCATTGTTTCCTGCTCTAGAATAGCTTAATAAGAACTCCAATTGAAGAGCTCAAAAATTAGAAGATTAAAAAAAAATCAGGATGAGATGAAAAAGGAGATTGGAGACCTAAGGAAACAATTGATATCAAAGCAGTATTATCAAGGAGCTAACAAATAAATTAGGAACAATGAGGAATAGAATATATACTGTGGAAATTGAAAAAAAAGTCAGGAAAGACTTAACCACCGTGGATGCAGCTGAAAGAAAGAGCTGGTTGGTAAAAGCGAGTAAAGGAAACCGCGTGGCACAGAGGAAAACACGACGACCACGTGAGCACAAGCCGTGTTCCTGAAGCTGGGAAGCGGACAGTCACACAGAAGATGCCTATTTCTGAACTGGAAATGCAATTTCAGCCCTAGGACACCAGAGCAAAGAAAACCACCGTTTACCACAATTAATCCCAGAAACTAATGACTTAGCAGGACTAACTGTTGATTTTGATTTTTATAATTACTCTCCCAAGTCATGCATAGCACATTCAACCCCATCCCCTGCCCATGACAGCCCTGGACAGCAGCTGCTAGAAATAAATAAGCCAATACAGGCTGTTTTTCTAAAACTACTTACCTGATAGAATTAAATACCACTATTCTTGTTCTGATGCATGGGGCAGATTTATTGTTTCCTGGTCACCTCTCCTTTCCTGCCTCAGTGCAAGGGGACAGCTCTCTGCTGTTGCCGAGTGATACTCAGTGTATTGGTGGAGAACTGGTCCCCTCCTAATGTGCAGAGTCAATGTGCCTTCATCCCCTGCTGACAGAGACAGGAGACAGGCATTAGTAGACCTGGCCTGTCTGCCATGTTCCTGGATGCATGCTCTAGAACAAATGCTGAAATTCTGATCTGTAATTCCTCATGATTCAAAATGACCCCCTCCTCTGTATGATTTATCCTTGGCGTTTATCAACCGTGGCTCCATCTCCAAGCTCTGGGCAGCCCTGGGGCCCTGCGTGGGAGGCATGTGGGCGCAGGTGGCTTTTTTGGACTGCTTTCAGTCTGGGGTTTTGGGTCTTGTGGGCCTGGGAGTGGTGGCCAGCAGGCCTGGCCCCACCCTTTCACTCCCTCCTTCTCTCTAGGTGAGTGCTCCTGGGCCCAGATGGGAGTCACCGAGACCTTGCACCCAGAGTCCCTCCTCGGCTGGCAGCAGCAATTCCAGCAAGCCGTCTCTGATTTCCCAGCACATGATGTTTTCACCGTGCAAACAGGCTTTGATGCTTACAGGCTTACACTCCAGGTAAGTGTGCGAGGATTTGAAAGTGCCTTGCAGACAGTCTTTTCCCTATGGACATCTCGGGTCTGCTGCGCGTTCAGCTCACAGCAGCCGTCTGTCTGGAGGAACAGAGGTTGCTGAGAGCCCAGCCCAGGAATCCACACCAGGGCCCTGGCCTCTGTAGCTCCAAGTGGCCACCAGGAGGGGTTGGCCTTCCTGAGCTGGGTCGTGGCTGTTCTCAGCACCACCTACACCCATCAGAAAGGACGCAGAGTTCACAGTGAAAATCCCGGGTCAGAGCCCTCCTCTGCTGTGCCTGCTGCTCTGCCTGTGGGGGTGGAGGCTGCTCCCCTCCAAGCCTCCTCTCGTGAAGTGGAGATGATGGGACCTTGCCCTGCCTGTGTGGAGCAAGTGAGAGGTGGCCAAAGTGTCCCTAGTAAATAGTCAAGGGCTGTACCGCGGGGCCGGAGGGTAACTGCTGTACAGCTGGGAGACCAGCATGGTGGAGCTGAGTTCGCACCGTGGACTGTGGTCAGTGTCCAGGAGATGTGTCCTGTGGGCACACTCAGTGCTGGGCCCAGGCTCAAGGGCCTGGCACACAGTGGGTGCTCAGATGGTCATCCCACTGCCCTATTTGATCCCAAAATCTGCCCCAGGAAGGCTGTAGTGTTATCCCTCTGGACCAAGAGAAACTGAGGGACACCAAGGACACCAACTCGCTGGTGTGGCACTGGAAGGGACTCCACACTGACACCCAGGTTCCAAGGTATGCAGGACCCACAGGGCCTGCTCAACAGTGCGCATCTAACACCAGGGCAAAGAGCCCAGGACAGGAGCCAGAACAGTTCCAGTCCGTGCCTTCACGGAACCTCCTGCTGCACCTGGGTCGCAGCCATCCCGAGTCAGCCCTGGCTCGCCCCGCAGCCCAGTGCTGGGTTGTGTCTGCCACTTATTCTCCGTCATTCCGGGCCAGGCTGGCTGGGGCCTGAGGTGCAGACCTGGCCCTGACACGCTTCTTCCTGCCCCAGGAATGTCACTTAAAGGAGGATCATGTCAGCTATGCCAAGCATCACCCTGACACCAATCGAAATTTAAAGAAAAAGAAATTGAGTACTTCAAGTAGAG
The DNA here is from genome assembly GCA_963575035.1 of Avahi laniger. Taxonomy (NCBI): domain Eukaryota; kingdom Metazoa; phylum Chordata; class Mammalia; order Primates; family Indriidae; genus Avahi; species Avahi laniger. Next base: position 6,675 of record CAUYSK010033627.1, on the reverse strand, counting down.
ACATTATGAGATCTTTAAAAGCCTAAAGTTATTACAGATTTTCAAACCATAAATAGAAAGGTTCCTGAAGCATTGTACAGGTTTAAATTTCTAAGAAAACTGTATATCAATCTGTATAATAATGTAAACAAAAAATACTTGTTTCCTTTAAAGAGGAAAATGTTCTTGCGACCAAAAAAGGAAAAAGCCACTATGGGTTCTACCCAGCCCTGATTGGCCCATTTCTTGCTGTGACCTCATAAAGAGCCATTGTTACCAACTTAGTAACGCCTGTATAAGCCCCTGCCTCGGCCTAGGATTTCAGTCCTTATTGCCTAGGAAGCTGCTTTTTTGGTGACCTGTGGAGTTTGACCACAGGGAGACTGCTTTTTCCTTGTTAGTTAGCATTGTTAGTGTAGTTAGTATAGTTAGTGTTGTTTCTTAGTTGTGTTAGTGTACGATAGTTAGTAGTTTGTTAGTTTTGTTACCATATTATAGTTTTGTTTGTTGGTTTTGTTACCATACTATAGTTAGTATTGTTTGTTAGTAGTCTTATCATAGAGTAGTTAATATTATTTTTTATTAATGTTAGGATCGTATACTTAGTATTATTTTTTGGTGGTGTTAGTATAATTAATATTGTTATCCTGTTTAGCATTATTTATTAGTATTTTTAGTGTAGTTCGTATGGTTAGTATTGTTAGTATTGTCAGAGCAGTAGTTATAGTTCGTACTCTTAACCTAGTGAGTATAGGTGGGCAGTGCTCATTAGTTAGCATCGTTAGTGTAGAGTTAGCATCATTAGAGGCAACCATAGAGCAGGCCTTAGCCCTCAGTTCATCCACGGAGGACTTTAACAGTTATAAGCTCCTCAAGACAATTGGCTTGGGCAGCTTCGGCAAGGTCATGCTGGCCCAGCACCTTCCTACTGGGACCCAAGTTGCCATTAAAATTATGTCCAAGCAGACCCTCCCTAGCCTGGAAAGTGTGGATATGGAGGTGAAAGCCATGAGGGCCCTGAATCATCCGAGCATCCTTAAGCTTCTGAATGTCATCAAGAATGAAGACATCCTCTGCTGAGTCACAGAGTATGCCAGTGGCAGGGACTTTTTCTGGCACACAGTGAGACAGCGCTGCCTGAATGAGGAGGAGGCCCGGGCCAAATTCCAGCAGATCCTGGCTGCCGAGCAGTACTGCCATGAGAACCACGTCGTCCACCAGGACCTGAGGACCCCACTATTCTACTTGATGAGAATGAGAACATCAAGCTAGCTGACTTTGGCTTTGCCACGACATTTAATGACGGGAAGAAGCTGGACACCTGCAGAACTCCTCCTTTTTGTGCCCCAGAGATGTTCCTCGGTGAAGAATACATGGGACCGGAGGTGGACGTATGGAGCCTGGGTGTTTTTCTCTACACCATGAGCCAGGTGTCTCCCATTTCATGGTGACAACTGGGAGAAACTGAACAGCAACATCACCCATGGAAGCTATGAGACATCTGCTTTCTTTTCTGAAGAATTGACAACATTTTTGAAGAATTTCCTGACTGTTCAGCCCTGGGAGAAGCCCACCCTTCCTGAAATTATGAGGGACATTTGGATCAAGGGGCAGGAGACACCGGAGGAGACCAGGAAAGCCACAGTGCCTGCCAGGCCTCTACACAGCCTCCAGAGGCGTCCCGATGCCAGCTCAGCCCCCCAGCATGGTCCCATAGCCTCCCCGTCCACCCACAGCACCAGCAGCCATACGGAGGAGCAAGGAGGAGACACCTCTCCCCAGGAAACATCCGGGGAAGCCAACTGTCTCCAGGCTGGGCAGCCAGATGGGAAGACCTCAATCTCGCCCTCTGAAGACGGCCAGGGCCAGAAGGGGCTCACTAAGAGACTTGCCAAGCTTATGTTAAGAATGTGCTATGTCCTGCCAGCCCGAAAGATCTGCCGCAGAGGGCTGAACAAGGTGGTACCAGGGAATGTGGACAGCTGAAGCACCAAGAGCAAGTTGTGGGATGGTCCAGCCACACTTCCTACATCTTATTTTGTTTATTATGGTTTTGCTAATATTATTTTTAATAGACGAGTCATAGTCACATACATGTATGGGGTACAATGTGAAGTTTATATATGTGCACTATACGGAAAGGTGACATACAGCTAATTAACATATCTATCACCTCAGAAAGGCAAATGCAGCATGACATCATGTCCCTGTTAAATCTGCAAAGCTGACCTCATAGAAGCAGAGTAGTTCGATGGTGATGAGAGGCTGGGGGTGGCAGACGGAGGGCATGGATAATTGGTCACAGGACACAGAGTTTCAGACACACAGGAGGAAGAAGCCCTGACATCTGTTGCACGGCAATGTGCAAGAACCAATGAGAATGTCCTGCACATTTCAAAATACCTGAGAGTCCCCTTCAAATGTCTCCTTTCCTTTAGAGTGGAGAGCTGGAAGACCCTGAGCTCCCTGGATCCTGACAGCACAGTGTGTGAGGTCAGCCAGGCATGGACTCACAGCTCCGGGTGGGATCTGGCAAGAAGCAGCCCACAGCCTGCAGAGGCCTCCCAGTGAGCTGCAGCAGGGCCTGGAGACAAGAGGGCCCCTCTGCCCCCACCAGGTCCCCATTGTTCCCCGGTGTGGATTTTCTTTGTGCTTAGCAGCCCCGTGAGTGGTCTCCCAGGGCTGCTGTCCTTACAGTCCATCCCTGGCTCTCACCCCTTCAGCAATGTCTTTTTTTTTTTTATGTCATCACACATAACGATCCAAATATGGGAAATTCAAATACATTTGAATTATTTTATGAAGTAACTTTATGTCTAGGGACCCACAGTTCCAATTCTCTGGAAGCTATCACCCTTCTAAGCTCTTCTGAACTTGCAAGCTCCTCATTAGGTTGGCTGAGCTACGTTCCTGGTTCATGTTTATCTCAAGGTCTCAATAGATTGTTTTGTTAAGGAGATAGAATATTCCAGATCGGTGTTCTGTTGCCCTTCAGTTCTTTCTTGAGAACAGATGGATGTTGAAGGATCATTCAAACCTGTCTTGTCTTGTTAACTTTCTGCAATTTTCAGAGCCAAAGACACAGGGTGGAAACCGAATTGCAATGTCCTAGATGCTGAAGTTTCTAGTTATGAATCCCTGCGCCAACCAGGAGAAAAAGGTGAACGGAGAAGCGACTATATTTTAGTCTATTGCTTTATTTTATATTGTTTCAGTACACTGAACACTTTCAAAGGGCATATTCTATTTGATTTAGTGAGAAGTAGTGTGAGCAGTCCCTTTTGTCTAGCATAATAACAGATTTGTTCAGAAGGTCATCCCTGTGAAATCTTGTATCACTGCTATCAGTTTTTCTGATTACAAAAGAGGCAAAGGGAAGATTCGGAGAAGGAGAATCTTAAATTTTGAAAATGACAACTTTTTCAGTTGTTTTGGCTTTGGTATTAATTTAGTGTTTGTATATGTGAAGATAAATATACAAAATAATGACATAGAAGTTGACAGTAAGAGCTTCCTTGGGTAAAATAAGAAAGCACTACAATGGATGATGGGATTGACTTATAATTCCTGTTGAAAAATTTATTGTGATAGCAAATTGTAACATTTTTTTCAAGACTGAAAGTGTTGTACTTAAAATCGGGAAACCTCAGAATGGGATCATGAAAAAGGCAAAATGAGAATTTCCTCAGGCTTAGTCTGATTGATTAGTAGAGTTGATTTTGATGCCAGTGCACACTGATTTATGCTGTTTATATTTTTATAAAGAGCAAGTGAAACAAATATAATGTGACTTTCTAGACTTTGGGTATTGGGCTTTATAGATTCTTAGGTTCAGCAGGTCTAAGTCTTTAAAAAAAATCAAGTACATGAAAACAAAACAGCGACCTTGACATCCAAATATTTTTTCTAGCTCATTTTTTCTACAGCTGCATGATTGACTTGGAGTAGGAGAGCTCTGGCTTTATCCGTCATTTGTCACAGTGCATATGCAATATAGTGAGAACAGTTATAACAAAAATTAATAGCCATCTAAATTTGTCCCTGAAGTCAGAATTGAAATATTCTCTGGGTTCCCAACTTCTGCTCTTAGCCATGTGTCTATAGGAAAATCAGAAATGTTTGACTTCTAACTAACTTGATTTTCACCCTAGGAGTATATCTTTTGTATTTTAAATTTTCCCATGGCAATTTTATTCTATATGGGAATAGCTCCCTGAAGAACAGACCCTTTACTGTCTTGAAATCAGATTGGGTCTCAATTCTACTACCTATGAACATGGGTAGGTTGCTTAGTCTCTGGTTTGTGAAAAGGCAAGTAATAGCTGCCCTACTTACGTAAGATAATGATTGGAAAATCACTGTGGAAATTGACAGAAGTGGTAGGTATTCTTTTTAAGGGTAGCATTTTAAAATAAGGGGAGAGAGAAGAAATTACACTGCACTACCTACTAAATGCCATAGCTTTGTGAGGCATTTAATATATATATATACACATATACATATACATATATATATTAGCTCCTTTAATCCTCTGACATAAGCACTGTGGTCTTCATTCCATAAATGAGAAAACTGTGATTCAAAGATGTAAACTATTACGTGTGTGATGTTCAGCTCTAGTAAATGGTGGCATCTGGGTTTGAATTAAACTTTAATTCCAAAGGTTGTACCTTTTCCACCACCATGTGCTGTCCAATATTTTATAAAATATTTGATACAAGGTAGATTTCTGTTATATCCAGTGATCTGAAATACAGATTGAAAGTTAGGTTTTGAGAAACCTTCAAAGTGGCCCTCCAAAAGTTATGAAGGGATTGCAAATGTGTGCCTTCTGAGGCTGATACCCACAGACTTCTGGCCCCCAAATAAACCATAGGGCTATGCCTTTGGGAACTATATCACATACAAAAGTTCCCTTATTAGTTCAATGAAAGGGCTAGGTGACGTGATTTCTGAAGTTTTACTGAGCTGCAGCATTCCGATGGTAAGAAGAAGAAACACACACATGTAATATGAATTCCTTCCTTCCTTCCTTCCTTCCTTCCTTCCTTCCTTCTTTCCTTCCTTCCTCCCTCCTTTTCTCCTTGCCTTCCGGAAGTATGAAGTGAACACCTCTTGTACACTAGGCACCAAGTACTATCATCAAGCACAAGAAATATATTTGCCAAATGAATTTTCTTTCTTAATTTTTCTACTGTGGAGTACATTTAAGAGCCTGAAGTACCAGAACTTCTTAGAGGAAGAGATATTGCATTTCCCATTTAACCTTCCTCCCAACTCTCATCAACTTGCGTCTAAACATATTATAAAATTAATTTTAGAGTTATGAATCTAAACTTTAAAAAAAGGAAATAAAATATGAATGAGGATAATCATGGAAAAAATAGCACTTTTAACAAAATATGATATGATTATTGTGTACAGTTAAAACATGTTATTTTAGTGTCCCTGTACCAAGTGCCCACTGACCGCTAACCCAGATAACAAAAGTAAAAAGCAAAGCAAGTCATGCTGGCTCAGGTTACCTACATTTCTATGTTGAGGTAGCCTTGGGAAGATGCTCATACACAGAACAATATGTACTAAGTTTTCTTTATCCTGAAAAGTATACACACGTGTTTTCCTAGAAGGTATATGTGGTGTGTGTGTGGGTGTGTTCATGTGTTTTTATAGTGTTGAGGACTTGGAGTAGGGGTGACAAAACAGGAAAAGCTAATTATTAATACTTGATAGATAATGTTAAACTTTGATTCAAAAGGGAAAAACAACTGTGCTACCAGAAAAATCTGTGAGGTCAAGCAATGAAACAAATTCTCAAGATAATTGGAAATATATTCATGTCAGGTCTGTGTTGAGTGTAGAATTATACTTAATAATTCATATTTTAAATTACTTATAGTATTTTTAGACACTCATAGTTTCCATCTCTTGAAGGAACACTGATGATTTCTGCCAGCTTTTTTTCCCCTCAGCCTTAAGTGAACTGATTGACAGGTGATTATTTTTGGCAAGAATCAGGAAATTGACCAAGTAAAAGTGTCAAAATATTTTTATTTTGAATCATTACTAGAATGCTTATGTATTCCTTTTTACATTTAGACTCGCTTTTGGCTGCCAATATAGATTACAAGTGCTTTGTAAGGTGAAAAGCAATATATCAACTTTAATTTTTTTACTTGACTTGTGAAATGAAAAGAAAATCTTGATCATTTGAAAAACATTGATTTTCTAAAATACTAGTTGATATAATTATGGAGTGTGGTGATAATTTTTTTATTATGGACAGAATTGGGAGCAAAATAGCTTTTTTTTTTCAGCATATTGCGGGGGTACAGATGTTTAGGTTATGTATGTTGCCCTTGCCCCCCACCCTCCCCCTAAGTCTGAGTTTCAAATATGTCCATCCTTCGGGTGGTGCACATTGCACTCTTTGTGTATGCATATACCCGTCCCCTCTCCCTACTCCCCCCTCCCCCCTCCCCCCTGCCAACATCCAATAGATGTTATTCTTATATGTGCACTTATGTGTTGACCAGTTAATACCAATTTGATCGTGAGTACATGTGGTGCTTGTCTTTCCATTCTTGGGATACCTCACTTAGTAGAATGCATTCCAGCTCTATCCAGGAGTATACAAGAGGTGCTATATCACCATTGTTTCTTAAAGCTGAATAGTACTCCATGGTATACATATAC
>CAUYSK010033626.1:0-21034 GCA_963575035.1 Avahi laniger | reverse complement strand
TTGGGAACCTGCCTCATCATACCCAGAAAGCCTCATTATGTGATTAGTAAAACTTTTCATACCCTCTTGGGTGTGTGTGGTGTTATTAGTATGAATATCCAAACCAAATGTGTATGTACATGGATTCTTCCATCCTCTGCTCAGTGACAACAATACATATATGTATTTAAGTAATCGAATATATTTTTGCCTAGGGTATAAAACCAATTCTGAGTCTTCTTGGTTTATTTTAAAAAATCAGATACGGTGTCTGAAAGTGCAAAATAATCGTAGCCTATTTTTGTTTATAGAGGAGTCTTTTGGCAATGGTGGCTTGTATCTTACTTGGAAATGTCATAGTTTGGTTGAAAATGTATCAGTTACTTCATCTCTTATGGATATAACATGTTCTCAAATAAGCCAATCAGGTGTGATTGGAAATGCTAAAATCATCTGTAGCAGATGAGATATAATGGGTTAAACTTACACGAACAAATTTCATCTTTTCTCAGATTAAAATATTTAAAATCAATTATGTCATTACTAATTTTATGTGGGAAAGGTGATTGTGTAAAATGACAATTATAGAGTGATTAAGAGTAAATTACTATGCTTAGATTATTTTCCTTGAATATTGTCTTATTGAAAAAATTATCTTCTAAATTTCAGGTATCCAGTGATTACTTTAAGAACAGTAAAAATGAAAGACAGTTTTTTGGCTTATATTAGAATTTAGTATTTGTCTACAACATGAAAATGATTGTTTTATTTCTGGGGTTTGCTTTAACAGTGCAGCGTTCTACGGGAAGGCATTGTTTGGCCCTCATTCTGTAGGTCCTAGAAGGAACCAGATAAAGATTTTGATGAGAAGAAATCTGAAGGACTATTTTGGTCATTTTGGGCAAAGTGTGCTTTGCCTACAGCAGTGTAAGATTTCAGGGAAGTTACCCATAGACTATGTCAGCCATGGATAGAAAAAAATGTCTGCGTTTCACAGTAGCAAAATTTTTCCTTTTCTCCCACACTTGGGGAATGAAATTGGAAACGATGGAATTAATTGCTCTATGTGCTTTTGAAGAATAAAAAGAGAAAACAGAAGAAAAATCCTTTATCTTTCTCAACCATTTTGCATTTAAATGAAGTTTTCTTCTGGTTACTATAACGTGTTCCGTATTGAGTTTTCTGGTTTTTTAATCAGACTTCGCTGTTGAACTTTAGATTATTTCTCTGAGCTTCCCCATCTTTCATTTTCATGGCAGTACTCATTTTAAGTCTAAAACAAGTCACTCACATTTGAATTATCTTTCTTAGATTTATGTACCTACATGTTTTTTAAAATGATCTAGGAGCTTCCATATACTATCGATTATCTCATGGCTGATTAATTACTTTAAATCCTTAGTATAGGTAGATAGGTCACCTTTCTGCTCAGGGTTTATTATAAACATAATGGAATTTTTTTTTTCTCCCAAACGCTCTGTTTCTAGCTTAAAGTTTATAGAACTTTTGGTAGAGTATTATTGTATTTTTTTAATTGAATTACATTTCTGTGGTGACCCCTTTATAAGATGCTTATGTTTTGCAATCTTAGCGAACTTTAAATGAAAAAGAATAACATAGTATCCTAGGCAGCATTGATGTCTCTTCTCCTAAGCAATGATAATTTTCAAACAAGTTTTTCATTAAAGACTGATTTAATTATTTTTAACTTCCAAACAAGTTATTTTGAGATATAGATTTTTGAGTTTTTAGAAAACTTTTGTACTTAAAATAATGTGGCATAGATACTTCGAATAACCAAAAACATAACTTTGAAATAAGAATGATTTGCTTAATCTTTGAGAGGTTTTTTTTTGTAATAAGAACACTTAAGATATATTCTCAGCAAATTTCAACGATATAATACAGTATTTTAACTATAGTCACCATGCCGTACATTAGATCTCCAGAACTTATTCATCCCACACAAATAAAATCGTAACTTTGGATCAACATCTACCCATTTTCCTCATCTTTCATCTCTTGAAAACCACCATTCTACTCTTTTTTTATGAGTTTATTTTTAGATTTCATATGTAAGTGAGATCGGGCAGTATTTGTCTTTCTGTACCTGGTTGATTTCACTAGGCTAACGTCCTCTAGGTTCATCCACATTGTCAAAAATGGCAGGAATTCTTTCTTTTTTGAAGCTGAATAATGGTACAGTGAATGTGCATGTATGTGTGTATGTGTATACAGTTGACCCTTGAATAATGTGGGGGTAGGGGCGCTGACCTCCCACCCCATGCAGTCAAAAATCTGCATATAACTTTTGACCCCTCCCCAAAACTTAACGAATAGCCTACTGTTGCCCGGAAGTCTTACCTGTAACAGTTGATTGGAACATACGTTGTATGTTATATATTGTATTCCCACAGCACAGTAAGCTAGAGAAAAGAACATGTTATCAAGAAAATCATAAGGAAAATACATTTACAATACTGTACTGTATTTATTGATACCATAAGTTTACATCATCTCTTTCACAAGATGAATCATCTGTCTGAAATGGCAGGCAACCCCAGCTGTAGACCTCAATTTTGATACATATAATATCAAACAATTCAACTTTTTCTTGTAATGTCATAACTTTTCTCCAATTCTTTGAAACTCTTCCAGCATCATTAGCGGCACGTTGTACGGGTCTCACGGTGTTATTCAAGGTTTATGGTATTGCACTAAATATAATGAAAAATATGCAAGAAACACAAGAGATCACTTTTTCCTGCGATACACAATTTACTGGAGAAATGAACTACTCTCCAAAGATGATTAGCATCACACAGCATTTTAAGTGGATACGCCCAACACTTGAGCTAACCCCAATAGCAACTGGCTACAAAATTATTACAGCAGTACAGTGTGTACTACAGTTAATTTTATTTTTACATTTGTTTACATTTCTCTTGACTGCAAATGGCACCGTGTACTGTCTGTGTGTAAGTTTTGATAAATTTTAATTTCTTCTAATAGATTTGTGTATATTTTATGGTAGTAAATGAAATAGACTAGTGTCTACATATATTTTATGCACTCAGGACATTCTTTTTCTTAATTTTTAAACATTTTTTCTAGGCTATGCCATTTGTCTCTGAGTTTTTTCAAATTGTTGCAAACCCCCAAAAATTTTTCAATGTATTTATTAAAAAATAAATTCACATACACATGGATTCAGGCAAATCAAACCTGTGTTTTTTTAAGAGTCAGCTGTCTGTGTGTGTGTGTGTGTGTGTGTGTACATACATACTTTATCTGTTTATCTGTTCCTTTTCTTGGCTACTGTGAATAATGCTGCAATGAACATGGAAGTGTAGTTATTCTCCTTGAGCTAGTGACTTCTTTGATTTGGGTGTATACCCAGAAGTGGGATTGCTGGATCACACGATAGTTTTATTATTTATTTTTGAGGAACGTCCCTATTGTTTTCCATAATGGCCATATCAGTTTACATTCCCATCAGCAGTGTACAGAGTTTCCCCTTTTACCCCACCCTCATCAACACTTACCTTTCATCTTTCCTGATAAAAGGCATTTTAATATATGTGAGGAGATATCTCATTGTGGTTTTAATTTGCATTTCCCTAAAGATTAGTGATGCTGAGCATTTTTTGATAAACTTTTTGACTATTTGTATATTTTCTTTTGAAAAGTCTGTTCAGGTTCTTTGCCCATTTTAAAATCAGGTTATTTGTTTTTTTGCTATTGAGTTCCTTATATATTTTGGAAATTAATCTCTTATTAGATGCATGGTTTCCAAATATATTCTGCCATTTTGTTGGTTGTCTCTTCACTCTTTGGTTGATTTGCTGTGCAGAAGTTTTAGTTTGATGCAATCCCGTTTGTCAGTTTTTACTTCTGTTGCATGTACATTTGAGTCATATACAAAAAAGCATTTCCAGCTTTTCACCATTGAATATGACGTTAGCTGGGGGCTTGTCAACATAATGGTTTTTATTGTGTTGGGGTACATTCCTTCCATGCCTAATTTGTTGAGAATTTTTGTCATGAAATGATGTTGAATTTTGTCAAATTCTTTTTCTGCGTCCGCTGAGATTATCATATAATTTTTGTCCTTATTCTATTAAATCTGTATCATATTATTCACTTATATATGTTGAACCATCCTTGCATCTCAGGGATAAATCCCACTAGGTCATGGTTTATGATCCTTTGTGCTGGCAAATTTGGTTTGCTAGTATCTTGTTGAGTATTTTTGCATCTATGTTCATCAGTAATGTTGGCCCATAATATTCTTGTAGAGTCGTTGTCCGACTTTGGTATCCAGGAAATGCTGGCCTCATAAAAGGAGTTTGGGAGTGTTCCTTCTTCATGTTTTGGGAAGAGTTTGCCACAGATTGATATGAATTCTTTTTTAAAGTTTTGGTAGAATTCAGCAATAAAACTATGTGATTCTGAGCTTTTCTTTGATGGGAGACCTTCAATTAGGTTTAGTTACTGATTCAGTCTCATTACTAATTATTGGTCTGTTCAGATATGGTTGTTCAAATTGTTGGTATATAGTTCATAATAGTCTTTATGATTTTTTTGTATTTCTGTTGAATCTGTTGTATCTCTTTCATACCTGATTTTATGTATTTGAGTCTTCTCTTTTTTTAGCCTAATTAAAATTTATCTATTTTGTTTATTTTTCAAAAAACCTCTTAGTTTCATTAGTATTTTTTCTTGTTTTTTAGTCTCCATTTAAATTATATCTTTGATCTTTGTTACTCCTTCCCTTTACTAACTTTGGGTTTTAGCTCCTCAATGTGGAACATTCATTTGAGATCTATCTTTCTCCTCCATGTAGGCATTTATTGCTATAAACTTACCTCTTTGCTGCATCCCCTAAGTTTTGGAAGTTGTATTTTCATTTTCCTCGAGATATTTTTAAATGTCCCTGTTTTCCTTTTGATTTCCTCTTTGTGCTATTGGTTGCTCAAGTGTATGTTGCTTAATCTCCAAATATTTGTGAATTTTCCAGTTTTCTTCTTGTTATTCTGGTTTCATATCACTGTGGTCAGAAAAGATATTTGATATGATTTTAATCTTAAATTTGTTAAGACCTCTTTTGTGGTCTAACTTATGATCTGTCCTAGAGAATGTTTCTTGTGCACTTGAGCAGAACGTGTATTCTGCTATTGGGTGGAATGTTCTGTGTATGTCTATTAAATGTTTGGTCTATAGTGTTATTTGGCTCCCTTGTTTTCTAATTGATTTTCTGTCTAGATTGCTGAATGTGGGATATTGAAGTCCTTTACTGTTATTGTATTGCTATCTATTTCTCTCTTGAGATCTCTTAAAAATTGCTCTATATATTTAGATTGGCGCAAAAGTAATTGCGGGTTCAGACCATGAATTTTAAATCATTATAACTAGGCTCAAACACATCTTTATTAATCAAAATAGGAACCATTACAATCAACACATTTTTGCCAACAAAAAATAAGTTTGTTTATTCCTGTAGCATAAAAGTCAGTGCTTCGGGTTTCAACGACCTCTTGGAAAGCATTTTCTGCATCCTGCTGTTTGTGAAAACATTTTCCCTGCAAAAAAGTTGCCGAGATGCTTGAAGAAGTGGTAGTCGGTTGGCAAAAGGTCAGGTGAACATGGTGAATGAGGCAAAACTTCATAGCCGAGTTCAACTTTTGAAGCGTTGGTTGTGCACGTGCAGTGGGATGTTGTCATGGAGAAGAACTGGGCCCTTTCTGTTGACCAATGCTGGCTGCAGGCGTTGCAGTTTTCGGTGCATCTCATTAACTTGCTGAACAGACTTCTCAGATGTAACGCTTTCGCTAGGATTCAGAAAGCTGTAGTGGACCAGACCAGCAGCAGACCACCAAACAGTGACCGTGACCATTTTTTGGTGTGAGTTTGGCTTTGGGAAGTGCTTTGGAGCTTCCTCTCGGTCCAACAATTAAGCTGGTCATTGCCGGTTGTTGTATAAAATCCACTTTTCTTCACACGTCACAATCTGATCAAGAAGTGGTTTGTTGTTGTTGCATGCAAGAAGAGAAGACAACACTTGAAAACGATGATTTTTTTGATTTTTGGCAAGCTCATGAGGCACCCACTTACCGAGCTTTTTCACCTTTCCAATTTGCTTCAAATGCCAAATGTCTGGACGTTGAGTTCTTTGGCAATTTCTTGTGTAGTGGTAACAGGATCAGCCTCAGTGATTGCTCTCAGTTGGTCGTTGTCAACTTCTGATGGCCGGCCACTATATTCCTCATCTTCAAGGCTCTCTTCTCCTTTGCAAAACTTCTTGAACCACCACTGCACTGTAAATTCTTTAGCAGTTCCTGGGCCAAATGCGTTGATGTAGCGGGTTGTCTCTGCTGCTTTACCACCCATTTTGAACTCGAATAAGAAAATTGCTCAAATTTGCTTTTTGTCTAACATCATTTCCTTAGTCTAAAATAAATATCAAATAGCAAGTAATAAGTCATTGGCAAAAAAAAAATAAAGTGAGAAAAGCACATTAAAATGATGTATAATGTAACCACATTTATTTAAGAATATATTCCAATATCGAATGGCAAATTTCAATAATGCTAATACTGCAATTACTTTTGCATCAACCTGATTTTGATACTCTGACATTGAGTGAAAATATAATTGTTATATCCTCTCGATGAATTGATCCTTTTGTCATTATGTAGTGACTTTGTCTCCTTTGACAGTCTTTGTCCTCGAGTCTATTTTTTTCTGATATAATCACAGCCCACTCTCAATTTCTTTCGGTTATTATTTGCATAGAATATCTTTTTCCATCCCTTCACTTTCAGACTATGTGTGTCTTTAAAGCTAAAGTGAGTCTCTGTGGGCAGCACGTTTTTGGATAATTTTTAAATTTATCTGTCTTTTGAATAAGGACTTTAACCTGTTTACATTTAAAGTAATTATTGGTAGGTAAAGACTCGCCTTTTTACGAATTTTTTTCTGACTGGTTTTATTTCTTCTATTTCTTTTGTTTTCTCTTGCTATCTTCCTTTGTGACTTGATAATTTTTTGTAGTGGTGTGATTTGATTCATTTTTCTGTCTCTGTTGTGTATTACTGAAAGTTTTTTCTATGTGAGTATTACAAGCATTACATAGAACATCTTATATATATATATAACAGCTTGCTTTAAGGTGATACCTCTAATTGCATACAAAAGTATACTTTTACTTTTCACTTCACATTTTACATTACTGACGATGTAATGTGTGTATATGTGTATAAATTTTTGTAATTAGAGTAATGCCTGAATATAAATATAGAAGAAATAATTATAAAAGTACTATTTTATAAATTCTTATGAAACGATTGATTTAGCAATGGGCTATCAATGAATATTAAAACCATTACGTGAAAAGTCAATGGGAAGTGAATACGTGCATGTTTCAAGAATATCACTTCCTCAGGAATGGATGTTATTTACAACAGCCCTTCAATAAGGGAAATTTAAAGAATATACTTCAGAAAGTGAGGGGGAATTATCACAGAAAGAAGATCTGAATTTCAGGAAGAAATGACTACTATTTCTCCTCTTTTTCCTGTTTCTCCCCCAAAAAATAAGAGAATAAAAAGGTAAACATATAAACATGTGGTAACCATTTTGAAAAATAACAGCAACTGAATGTGACTATGGACTTAAACAATCTGAATTAATTTTAATATAGGTTTTTTAACAGTATTTCATAATGCAAGTAGACCATTTAAACTTTTAAATTGCTAATGCAAATATCTTAATAATTTTCAAGTTGGTACTATCAGAAGATTTTTAAAAATCCATTAAAGTCCACGTATTCTCTTGGGACTAAAAATTTCACATGATTTAGTTTTCTACTCAAACGTTTTCAATCACTTCGATTAAATGATCATATAGGTTAATACAAATACACTAACTTTTGATTATTTTTTTCCTACTCTTTCAAAGTTATTTAAAAAGTAAGTACTCATTTGAAATGAAATAAGGAAAACAACCATCACCAACTCCAGTTGAGAGGGCTACCAGATGACTTGCTATCTTTAGGGGACAAGAGCATTCTGAGAAGGGGTCGGGCCAAAGTACATTTATCACATGGACTTTTAAGAACAGAGTGCAGGATGTGGGATGGTGCTATGGACTGAATGCTTATGTCCCCTCAAAATTCATATGTTGGAACCCTGATCCCCAAAGTATGAAGACAGGGCCTTTGGGAGGTAATTAAGTCATGGTGGTAGAGCCCTCATGATCAGATAGTGCCCTTACAAGATGAGACATGCGAGAGTTTGGTTCTTCTCTCTGTTCCCACCATGTGATATAAGGAGACGGCCATCTGTAAGCCAGGAAGAGAGCCCTCACCAAGAGCTCTTGGAGGAGAGCGCAGGCAGTCTGACCATTGTGGTGGATCAGATATCTTCCCTTGATAGAAAGGTGACCGATGGGACAGTCAATTCTCGTGACCTTCACTGCCAGGCTGAAGGGCAAGTGCTCTTGATCAGCTACACTGTTTACAAATCTGTTTTCTCCTACAAGATGCCCTGTTGCTTTGAGTCTCCTCCCATTTTCCTATACCACCCGGTCACAGTTCTTTACTTAAAAAATTTATATAGTTTAGGGAAATCCTATTGCTTTTATTTTTTAAAGCAATTCAAACAAAATTTATTAAAAAAATACAACATATTTTTACATTAAAGTTTCAACATATTGCCATTGTAATTAGATATTTTCTATTTTTTTGTAAATTGAACTTCTGAAATATTTCATGTCCTTTGGCATTTAGGTCGAATTTTGTACACTAAATTTCAGATGAGCGAGGATTGGCAAAGAAAATATAATGCCCTTGATCTAATCTTTTGCATGAGGAACTATCCAACTATTTGTTTAACTACATTTCCTCTCTCAAGGCTCGTTTAAAATGTGACTATTAAATGTACTGAGACTAGATAAAATGAGAGTGGGAATAAGAGAAGGAAATATCTTAAACTTTCCAGTTAGGGTATTTTGTCTGTTGATTCTAAAATTCATTTTGAAAAATTCTGTTTTAGATAATTCTGTCTTTTTCATGTAAATTCTGAATCTTTCAGAGTTTTCTTTATTCCTTTCCCCAAGATGTGAGTACGTTTATATGACATTGTAGCTATAAGAAATGTTTACCAGATTTGAAACTGAAACCATACTCTAGGGAGGCTGGTGTGTTGCAGTACCTGGCTGGTGTTTGATGTCCCCAGGATGGTGGCTATCAGTTTTAAATACTGGTGAACAGTAGCAGCATCGCATTGTTTATTTTTATTTTTTGGTCAATGAACAATGCACTCCTTCACCGCATACCAGATACATTACTTAAATAAGTAGAATCTCATATTTTGATAGCTATAAATATTATTTCTTCATATCTTATTATCTCCAGCAATATTTATGGCATAGAAATGAGATCATGAAAGGGAAATGAGTTTTTCACACCATTTGATTCACTTAGAAACTTTCTTAAAATGGCACTTTCTAGGAAATCAAGTAGATTAAATATGACTGAAAAGCTTATAGAAGTATATCTTGATATAAAAAATATATTTTGAACTTAAATTATGAATAAAATAGATGAATCAGGGTCAGAAGTAAAAAATATGAAACATATAAAATGCTCTATTCTTTATTCTTATTAAATTCTTCAGTTATGGAAAGCAGTAGCACTGCCATATTAATCATTTAAAGTAAAGGGTAATTAGTGGCTTTAAGAGACTTGGGTGGGGGTGAGTGTTGAGTTTCTACAGTCTATTTGCTATAAAGCTTTTCAGAATTTCTCCCTAGAGGCTCATGCGAAAACAGGGAGCAAAATATATTATGAGAACCAACAGGCATGAATACTATCCAATAAGACCCTAAATATTCGGTAACATACCCTTAAAAGAGATCTGTAAGCCAATGGCAAGCAGACATGACCTAAGATTTGATTTTTAAGATCAGACTGTTCCTTTCTACCTCACAGAATACTTCATATAGCAATAATACAGTAATGACAAAATAATCATAGTAAGCATTAGAATTTTTTATTTATTGCTTACTATGCACTGTCTATTATGCTAAGCCCTTTATATGAATTGTCTCATTCAATTCTAACAATAGTTTTATTAGGTCGACACTATTGTTAATGGAGAATTATTTTTATTTATTTTTGAATTATAATTTATTTTTTTATTTCTGCATATTGTGAGGGTACAAATGTTTGGTTACATATATCTCCTTTGCCCCACCAAAGTCAGAGCTTTAAGTGTGTCCATTTCCCAGATGGTGTGCACTGCACCCATCAGATACGAATATGTCCACCCCCTCGTCCCCTCATCCCACCTGCCTGACACCCGATGAATGTTTCTACTAAATGTGCACAGAAGTGTTGATCAGTTAATACCAATTTGTTGGTGAGTACATGTGGTGCTTGTATTTCCATTCTTGTGATACTTCACTTAGTAGAATGGGCTCCAGCTCTATCCAGGATAATGCAAGAGGTGCTAGGTCACCATTGTTTTTTGTGGCTGAGTAGAACTTCACGGTATACATATACCACATTTTATTAATCCACTCATGTATTGATTGGCACTTGGGTTGTTTCCACATCTTTGCAATCGTGAATTGTGCTGCTATAAACATTAGAGTGCAGATGTCTTTTTTATAGAATGTCTTTTGTTCTTTTGGGTAGATGCCCAGTAATGGGATTGCTGGATCAAATGGTAGTTCTGCTTGTATCTCTTTAAGGTATCTCCATATTGCTTTCCACAGAGGTTGTACTAGTTTGCAGTCCCACCAACAGTGTATGAGTGTTCCTATCTCTTCACATCCATGCCAACATTTTTTGTTTTAGAATCTTTTGATAAAAGCCATTCTCACTGGAGTTAAGTGATAGCTCATTGTGGTTTTGATTTGCATTTCCCTGATGATTAGAGACGTTGAGCATTTTTTCATATGTTTGTTGGCCATTTGTCGTCTTTTGAAAAGTTTCTGTTCATGTCCTTTGCCCACTTTTCAATGGGGTTGTTTGATTTTTTTCTTCTTGATTTTCCTGAGTTCTATATAGATTCTGGTTATCAGCCCTTTATCACATATGTAGCATGCAAATATTTTCTCCCATTCTGTAGGTTGTCTGTTTGCTCTCATGATAGTTTCCTTGGTTGTGCAGAATCTTTGTAATTTGATCAAGTTCTGTTTATTTATTTTTGTTGTAGCTGTGATTGCTTTTGGGTTCTTCTTCTTAAATTCTTTGCCTAGGCCAATGTCTATAAGAGTTTTTCCAACATTTTCTTCCAGAATTTTTGTAGTGTCATGCCTTAGGATTAAGTCTGTATCCACCATGAGTTGATTTTTGTGAGAGGTGCAGATCTTGTTTCAGTCTTCTGCATGTGGCTATCCAGTTTTCCCAGCACATTTATTGAATAAAAATTCTTTTCCCCGATGTATGTTTTTGTCTGCTTTGTCAAAGATTAGATGGCTGTATGAGGATGATTTTATATCTGGATTCTTAGTTCTGTTCCAGTGGTCTATGTCTCTATTCTTGAATTTGAAGGTCAAGATTACACAGCTAGTAAAACCAGGATTTATCTCCAGTGATCTGACTCCAGTATATATGCTCTTACTATCTTCTACATTTTTGTAATTGAAATTTGTATTGAGATGATCGCTGATGCACATGAGTTTAAAGAGATAAAATAGAGATATCTCTTGTGCACTTAGCCCAGTTTTTCTCAATGTTAACATTTTGTGAAATTATAGTATATTAGAACAAGGATATTGATATGGCTTCAATTCATTAATCTTGCTCAGATTTCCTCAGTTTTACTTGTATGCATTTCTGTTTGTGTGTTTTAAATTCTATACAATTTTATCATTTATGTAGGTTCATGTATTCACCAGCATAGTCAAGATACTGAACAATTCCCACACCACAAGCATTCTCCATGTTGACATTTTAGAAACATACCCCTCTTTCTTAACTTCCTGTCATTCCTACTCCACTGGCAACCACTAATTTTTTTTTGTATTTCTAAAATTTTATCATTTGCAAAAATGTTACATAAATATGGTCACACAGTATGTAACTTTATGACTGGCTTTTCTCACTGGAGATTCATTTAAGTTGTTGAGTTCATCAAAAGTTTAATGATTCATTCCTTTTTATTGCTGCATGGTATTCCATGGTATGGATGTGTAATACCACAGTTTAACTATTGTTAAAGGAAATCTGAGTTGTTTTTACCATTTTTTGGTGATTACAAACAAAACAACTATAAACGTGTGTACAGGCTGCTCTGTGAAAATAAATTTTATCTGGGTTGTATGGTAATTGCATGTTTAATTTTATAAGAAACTGCTAAACTGTATTACAGTTTGCTAGAGAGACAGAACACACAGGATGGATGGATAGATGAGATATACCAGAAGCAATTTATTAGGGCAGTTGGCTCACACAGTGTGGAGACTGAGAAGTCCCATATAGGTTGTCTACAAGCTAAAGAACCAAGGGAGCAATTAGTGTGGCTCAGTCCAAGTTCGAAGTCCTCAGAACCAGGGAAGTTGATGGCACAACTCCTTCCTTGTCTGAGGTAAAAGGCCTGAGAACCTGGGGGCTGGCAGGAGTATCCACTGGTGTCAGTTCCAGAGTCCAAAGGCCAGACAACCTGGGTTTTTGATGTCCAAGGGCAGGAGAGGAAAGATGTCCCAGCTCTAGGAGAAAGAGAGAGCAAATTCACTTTTCCTCTGCCTTTGCATTCTACATGGGCCCCCCGCTGATTGGATGGTGCCTGCCCACAGTGAGAGCAGATCTTCCCCACTCAGTCTACTGACTCACGCACTGATCTCTGGAAACTCATAGACACACCCAGAAATGATGCTTTACCAGCTATCTAGATATCCCTTCCTTCAGTCAAGTTGTTGCCTAAAATTAATCATCACACAAACGTTTTTTCCAGAGTGGCTGTACCATTTTACATTTCAACCAGAAAAACTGTGAATGACTTAGGTTCTTTGTATTCTTGATAGTATTTGGTGTTGTCACCGTTTTTTATTTTAATTGTTCTGATAAATGTGTAGATATATCTTACTGTGGTTTCAATGTGCATTTTCCTGATGGCTAATGATATGGAACATCTTTTGATGTGCTTATTTGCCTTGTGTATACCCTCTTTAGTGAAACATCTGTTCATGTCTTTTCTAACTCTCTAATCACGTTTTTTAAATTTTGAGAATTTTAAAATATATTCCGAATACTAATTCTTTGTCAGATGAGTGGTTTGCAAATATCTTCTCCAAGTCTGTAGCTTATCCTATCATCATTTCATATAGACTTTCACAGAGCAAAAGTTAATTTTGATGAAGTCCAATTTATTAATTTTTCCCTTTATAGATTGTGCTTTTGGTGTCAAAATTAAGGACGTTTTGCCTAGAACTACATCCTAAAGTTTTTTTAAAATTTTTTTCTAAAAGATTTATAGTTTATATATTTTACATTTGTCTATATCTATATTTAGTTAATTACTGCATACAGTTTGAGGAATAGGTCAAGGATTATTACTTTGCTTATAGGTAGATAGCCAACTGTTTCAGCACCATTTATTGAAGCAAATAACTATACTTAAAATAATTATTTTGTAAATTTGGCTGGACTGTTACATTTCAGCCTCTCCGTAAAGGTGATACCTATTCTCTTTGAAATGGTACAGGGCTTTTCTCTGATGCCATTTTCAGAGTAACTATAGAATGTGGGGCCTATGTGACCCAGAGATAAATCACATTTCTCAGAGTGGCTGAGTCATGACCGATGATGTTCACTCACATCACTGCATCTTTTATTTCTGGCCCAAAGTAATCAAGATGCATTTTCCCCTGTGCTTATTTTCTCTATTAATTTTTCCATGGCTATTCTTCACTCCTTTGGCAAACCTCCTCCCAACTACCTGCCTAGATCATGTGCTTTACTTGTATCTGCTCTTAGATTGGAGAACACTTTATATGGCAGCCATTTTGCTTTTATTATAGCATGTAGTTGTGTCTGTGTTTAAGTACCGTACTTCTGTTTGAACAGAAGTAGTTATTTTCGATACTGTTGTAAGCTACATAGCAGCATAAAATAAAGGGAAGGATTTATCTTATAAGCTTCAAATATGAAAAATAAATAAATAACTCCCTACGTGTTACTTATGAATTCCCTACATGTGCACTCCATAAATGTATTAGTTGAATTTTGTCATAAGGGAATCGGTTAATTTTGGATCCTTACTTGACAGAATAGATGATTCAATTCATGCAAGTCAGAATATCAGATTTTTATGCTAATCTAAGAAAAGACTGATTTCAGTGACAGGAACTCTAGGAATGTTGTCAAACTCAGGGCCAACTGCCTGCCACCTATGAACCAAACAAGAAAGGTGAGTAGTGGTGAAGGAAAGGTGGTTTATTCAAGTGCAGGCAGCCTGAGGAGATGGCAGACCATCGTCTCAAAGACCATCTCATCTTTCTCTGCTTGCTGAGCAACTTGGGAAGGGGTGAGGGGGTTGGTGGCAGAAAGCAAGCCTTATGCAAATCGTCATGACTTGCAGGCTGGTTATCAGCAAACAATAGGTCATCTGATGAGTCTTGACATCAGCAGTCTGCAGTTGGTCTATTCTGGACTATTGATCTGTTTTTGTTCAAGGTCGTTTTTCTAATCTTGTGCCTGGCAGCTATGTAAGCAAGCAGCAGGTTACTTCTAAATTTTTAAGACAAAACAATCTGAAAGGGTACTGGAAGCAAAATGGCTTCCCTTTAGCTAGCCTAGCATTTATGCTTAAACGAAAGCATGAGTTCTTTGCCCTGTGGGACTATCAACCTACACAGATTGCTAAGGTTTTTAAATCACCTTTGTGAACTTTATTTGAATTTTGGCCATAAGCCTACAGGGAAAGCAGATTAGTCTTATTTCTCCTGCCCTGCTTATTTGCAGTCCGATTCACTCATTAATTGTTCTTTTTATCCTTCACTTGTTAGGTACAAAGCAGTCTTTGAAGCAGAAACAAACAGCTAAAAATTAAAGGCCAAGCCAGGGAATCAGTAACCCCTGTGTGCCATAATGAGGTTCTTTTGTGCATAAAGATGAGCTCACACGTGGATATGCAGCTCTCTTCAAGGTGATCTTCTTTATAGCAACAGTATCTACAAGACCCTTTTACCTCCCCAGTCAGAAAGAAAGTACGTGCCTTCAGGAAACATAAAGGTCTCTCACAGACAAGAAGAGAAATTCACTGCTTACTGCAGGGATTTCTGACAAAATCATCCTATTTTTTTAATCAATCAAGTGTATTAGTCCAGTAGAGTCCTGCTAAGGTGGTCTCAATTTCTACTCACTGCTGATTCAGTTATCCATTGCCTTATCTCACATGTCTCTCTCTCTCGAAAAAGAATGAATTTATAGAGTCAATCTTCTATTTGTGAGTATATCTTGATAAAGATGTGTTCATATTTTTTTCCTATTCATTGCAATACAAATCCTCATTCTGCGTCTTTCATTTCTCAGCTTCAGTATGGTCTATAGCAGAAAACCTCCAATCACAGACTGTATAGTTTCCAAATGATACCTTCCAACTGTCAAGCATGCTTAAGAGAACATAATGTCATATGTAATAAGCTGCAGTGGAATCTGCCATAAGAAACTCTGAGTTGAGCAGGGTTTCAAATGGCACACAAATCCTAAAGAAATTGAAAGATAAAGGAAACACAATAGCTTTATAAGGGAAGCCGAAATAAAAAGATAACTATGATCAGGCGTTGTGCTTGTAAGCGCACTTAAATTTAAATATAGTTAGCAGTGAGTAGAATTAGGCAGAGGAAATGCCGATGGCGGGTCATGTTTCAACAACTAGCACAATGAAAAGGACACACAGTGTCCAGCCAGGGACAATAGACTCTTTAGCCCATTAACAGTGTAAGGGCCCTTCCATACTAGTGAAACATCTTCAAGGGAAGGGGGCTAAGAGAGAACAGAGGAAGAAAGATATAAAGCCAAAACGTGAATTCTCATTTCTGACTCAAAGTCAGGTGTTCATTCTATACCATGTAGTTTGTTTAAACTGAATTTTAATTTTACCCAGCTTCAGATTTGTGCTACTGGCTGACTGGTTGTCAGAGACATATATAGGTATGCTAATTATCGCATACACGTGGCCCATTAGTCCACCATGGGTTGCATGAGTAAGAAAGCCATTTGTTGTTTGGACAAGAGAAAAATAAAAGAAATGTGTGTGGACCTTTGTTCTATTTTTTTTTTTACTATCGAATTCTAGAATGAATTTTCCCATATTGTACACAAAGGCATAAGAACTCCCGAGATGGTACAATGAGGCTCCTGGGAATGAGCCTGATAGATGAGGTTTCTGTTGTGTTAAAGATTATCGTGTTTCATTAGAGACTAAAATGCTCTAGGAAAAGGCCCTGAGAATTAAAGGTGTAGGTGATTAAAAAGCAGCTCCGAAGAGTCAGGAATAGCTCTTTCAGTTGTTTGTGTTTTTTTCATCAACAAACACAGGGCAAACTTCAGAAATAATTTATGTGTGTGCTCCTGGATTTGAATTTGCATATAACCAACAACCTTAGCCATAAATTATGCCTTGCTGCTGACTTTTAAAAGCCCTTAATGTGGTAATAAATCCACACTAAGGTATAGAGTTTGGTTAGAGAAAAATAGAGGTCTCTCTTTGTTTAGAGTTTGTGCTGATTTCTTTCTTTTTTTCTTTTTCCTTTTTTTGGTTTGCACACAGAGATTTTTATTTTCAGCATATTTTGATTTTTGGCCATCTCAATTCAGATCACAAAGTTAAAGTGAAGCCACAGCGAAAATGGCCAATTTGTCAGTGATTTGATATGTATTTGGAGTTGAAGACATAAATATCCCAGGGCTGTATTGAATATGAATAAAAATTGATTTATTATATCTCCTGAAGTATTTGAGGGTAGTTATGTAAATGAAGGTATCTCTAGAACTACAAAAAAAATACCTTTTGTTATCTATTTCACAGAAATTAAACTCTATAATTAAATTTGGGAAGCCTGAATTTCTGTCCAGCTTCTATTCCTTATGAAATAAGCATGTGACTTTAGCAAAAAAAAATTATAGTTAGAAATAACATAAGTGTCCAAAGCAGTTTATAAATGATATTAGATGGAAATAGCCTGGGAATTGGAGTCACAGTGCCTGGCGTCAGGTCTTGGTTCTACCATAAACTACTTTTTGAGAAATCTGACTCTCTGAATTTCTATTTCCTAATTTTACATGTAATAAACTACACAGTATTGCTATGAGCGTGTGTGTGTGTGTGTATAGACACGTGTCTATATATATATATATGTCTATATATACATTGTCTATATCTACTCTTTAAAATGTCATGCACATGTGAATTTCTTTCATCATCAAGTACTGATGCTTTATAAACACACACAAACTGATAGATCCCATAAGCATTGTACAAAGCACTCACCGTGGACTCCTATACACTTCACTGTGTATTTAATTGCTCAAAATGCCCTCGCTGTTCTTTTCTGAACTGAATTTAGAGCAACCGTGCAAGGAAAGCAAGATTATTTTATTGCTTTATAGTTACACTTTCTAACGGACATTAAACACTGACAAGCTAAATCTAAAATATTACGTTTCTCTCACATAAGCTTTCCAAAGCTCATTCTGGAAGTGAAGCTATCAGAACATAAAATTATGCATGATTTTGGGAAGTTCATTTAAAATCCTCCAGCTTCAAAGCTAAAGTCCATTAAGGATGATGCAAATTTAATTTTAGTAAATATATACTTCTCACAGAGGCAGTGCAATATAGGGGAGGGCAACAGAGTGATTTACAGATAAATAAATGAATCATTAGACATTACAACGTAATGACAAAAGACCAAAAAAAAAACTTTGGTACTAATTGGTAAGCACTTATGCGCACATATGGAAGTAACATTCATCGGGTGTCAGGCAGGTGGGAGGGGGAGGGGGGATGGGTAAATTCACATCCAAGGGGTGTGGTGCTCACTGTCTGGGAGATGGGCATGCTTGTATTGAACAGCTCTGACTCGGGTGGTGCAAAGGCTATTTATGTAACCAAAGCATTTGTCCCCCCGTAATATTCTGAAATTTAAAAAAAAAAATCAAGTTTATACTCGTTAGCCTAACTGTCCCTGATTGCAGAACAAAAGTTGAATTTGCAGGTTAATTCAGTTTCTGCTGGGAATACTGCGAATGCGACCCTTATATTTTATGGATTAGGAGCCTTATATGCTCAGAAGGCTCAAGTTAATGGCCTTGAGTCCCACAGCCAGCAGGTGGAAAAGGCAGGGTCCAAATATATACTTTCTGACCTGCCCTGCTGAAGACATAGATACGATGCTGATTGAGTAGCTGTATTGAATGCAGCAGGTTAAAAGTAAAGTGCTCAAGAAACAGAAAATACTGTTGAGCTGAATTTTTTTTCTTCCAGTTAGGAAAGATCCCCAGCAATGCCTGCATATACATGCAGAAGGACACAAGCCCCCTCTTTCCGTGGCAGCCTCGGGCACGTCTGCTTTGACAGCTGGACTTAACGAGGGGAGAAGCCACCTCAGCAGCTTCTCGTTAATTACTTAAGCTTTATGTCCTCCATTGAATGGTCAGTAAATTTCTGATCAGAAATTTCGGAGGTCAGAAGGCAGTAGGCTGAGATACTCAAAATGCTAAAAGAAAAAAAAAAATGAGGGATAAATTGACATTCCTAGATAATCAAAAGCTGTGGGAGATCATTACCACTAGGCATGCTCTGGAAGAAATAAGGGAGTCCTGCATGTTGGAATAAAAGGACCCTAGTCAGTAACTCACAGCCATGTGAAGAAATAAAGAGCTCAGTAAAGGTAAATTCACCGGCAATTATAAAAGCTGGTGTAATTGTACCTTTGGTTTGTAACTCCATATTTTGTTTTTACAGCTTAAGAAATTAATGCATTTAGTTTTATGTTTGCAAATATGCAATGTATAAATATATAATTTTGGGCATCAGTAACATCAGTAATTTTCCTTTTAGTAAAACAGTTGGGATAGAGCTGTAAAGGAGCAGAGTTTTGTATGTTCACGTAGTGAGGCTGGTATAAATCCAAATCAGAATGTTATAACTTCAGAATGTGAAATGTAATACCCATAGTAACCATGAAGAAAATAGTTGTAGTGTACACACAGAAGAAATGAAAAGGAAATGTAAATGTTTCACTATAAAAAACTCAACTAAACACAAAAGAAGACAGCAATGCAGAAACTGGGGACCAAAAAGCTGTAAGACATATAGAAAACAAATAGCAAAATGACATAAATTTATTCCTTTTCGGTCAGTCTTAAAAAGGAAGGAGATTCTGACCCATGCTACAGCATGGATGGACCTTGAGAACAGTATGCTAAGTAAAACAAGCCAGCCACAAAAGCCAAATGCTATCTAGTTCCACGTATATGAGATGCTTAGAGTAGTTAAAATTACAAGGACAGAAAGGAGACCGGTGGTCGTCAGGGGATGGGGGAATGGGAAATGGGGAGTTGTTATGTAATGAATATAGAGTTTCACTTTTGCAAGATGAAAATCATTCTGGAGATGGATGGGTGGTGATGTTAGCACTACATTATGAATTTACTTAATACCGCTGAGCTGTTTATTTAAAAACTGTTAATATGGCCATTTTCACGCACATTGTACTACAATTAAATATAGAAAAAAATTTTAAAAACGATTTTAGAGAATGCCTCTTCAATTAAACTCAAAATGAGTTGGGATTTGGTGGTTTCCCTCAGAAATTGCATCCAATTTCAAAAGAAAGTATTACTTTAAAAATTTTTAAAAGAAAACCATTACTATTCTAAGGTTTCAAGTTTTCCTCTAAGAAGCCCTAATTAGGTGACTTAATTGCTCTTAAGGAAGTACCTAGAAAAAATATTAACCTATATCATTTCTATTATTGACAATGGTAATTAATCATTGCTAATCTTTTCTAAACTAGAGTCTTTTTAAAAAGTTAAGAGAGCTATTTTTTTCTCCTTGCATGTTAACATGTTTTTGAGATCTTAAATTATAAATTTCTATATTCACATCCTTTTAAAATAACATTTATTAATTAATTCCATGTCCAGTATATTTCAAGTGGCTGATAGAAATATTTGCATTTTTCCTTATAGAATATTGATTTTATCCAAATAGATAATCCTGTAGGAATATGTTGAGCCTATAAATATCATCTATTATGAGTATTATAGTAGAAATAAATTTTAAGAAGCTCAGATACAATAAATAAT
Source organism: Avahi laniger (assembly GCA_963575035.1). Taxonomy (NCBI): domain Eukaryota; kingdom Metazoa; phylum Chordata; class Mammalia; order Primates; family Indriidae; genus Avahi; species Avahi laniger. The sequence goes on along the minus strand of CAUYSK010033626.1, from coordinate 732 downwards.
ATGACTAGTTTTTTTCTTAATACCAAATATCATATACCAACCTATCCTTTCACTGAGAATCAAAAACATAAGAAATAAACAAAATGTTCTAAAAAAAAAAGGCTTTACTGCTATAAATCTTATTTTAAGGACTAATAAATCTTCGCACATAAAACTGCCTCATGACTGAAGAGGGAGGAATATCGTCTTGATAATCAGAGCTCATTTATAATCCTTTCTGGAAAACAAAAACGTAACACTGAAAGACTAGAACAATTTAAACGAAATTCTCAGTCTATTGTTATACTGTGTTACTAATGGGAGAAATTGTTCTATATTTGTTTCTCTTTTTCTTGGCTACATTATAATCAAGCAAAGGGACTATCTGTAGAGAGATGTCAGATATTCATACATTAATAATGATGGCTGCTAGCTAATTTTAATTTAGGAATGTGCCCTAGAAGACCAATGGAAAATGTCCAAATGGGGCAGATATAATGAGACTTTCTTAGGAGATGGGCTGCATTATTTTGAAGTGGTCAGCCACAGATGGAAATACTGTGTTTTGTAATGTAAGAGAAATGATCAATTTTGCAGCATATGTATGACTTTTGGAAATGTCATAGCAAATGCCACTAACTTCTGTCCAGCATTTATAAAGATAGCACTCAGGCATAATTTTTGTGTATCTTTCTGATTTCATTTATATCTATCCTTTCCTGCTTTTAGTCATATGTATTAGTCTTTGTTTTC
>CAUYSK010033625.1:0-22182 GCA_963575035.1 Avahi laniger | reverse complement strand
AATTCTATTTCTTCCTGGTTGAGCCTAGGGAGGCTGTGTGTTTCTAAAAATTTGTCCATTTCCTCCACATTTTCCAGTTTGTGTGCATAAAGGTTTTTGTAATATTCATATATTATATCTTGAATCTCCTCGGCATCAGTTGGAACTTATCCTTTTTTGTTCCTGATGGAGCTTATTAGAGTTTTTCTTTTCTGTTTTTCGTGAGTTTAGCCAGGGACGTTAATGAAAAAAAAACTTTAGCAACACAGGAATTCAAGGACACTCTAAGATTATTATACAAGTAATGTAAAGATACAAGTATAGAAGTGCTCATTGAAACACTATTTAGTAGGAGGAAGACCTGTTGAAAATTATAAAACATTGATGAAAGAAATTGAAGACACAAATGAAAAGATATTATAGGTTTATAGATTGGAAGAATCAATATCGTTAAAATATTCATACTACTCAAAATGATCTACAGAGTAAATGCAATTCCTATCAAAATTCTAATGACAATTTTCACTGAAATAGAATAAACAGTCCTAAAATCCATATGGAACCACAAAAAACCCCAAATACCCAAAGCAATCTTGAGCAAAAGGAGCAAAGATGGAGGCATCACTCACACTACTTGACTTTAAAATCTACTACAAAGCTATAGTAATGAAAACAGCTTGGTACTGGCATAAAAATAGTCACATAGGCCAATGGGACAGAATAGAGAGAGAAAGAAATCAATGAATTTACTGTCAATGAATTTTTGACAGAGATGTCAAGGACACCCAAAGGGGAAAGGATAGTCTCTTTAATAAATGGTGTTGGGAAAGCCGGGTATCCCCAGGCACGAGAATGAAATTAGTCCTTCATCCCACACATAAACAAAACTCGACTCAAAATGGATTAAAGACAAACATAAGACCTGAAACTGTAAAACTATGAGAAAAAAATATTGGGAAAAAAACTCGATGACACTGCCCAGGGCAATAATGTTTTTGGATATGACCCCAAAACCACAAGCCATAGAAGCAAATATAGACAGATGGGATTGATATATCTCACTGAAAAGTTTTGTACAGCAAAGTAATCAATCAACAGAGTGAAGGGACAACCTATAAAATAGGAGAGTACATTTGCAAACCATACATCTGATAAGAGGTTTATATTCAAAATGTATAAGAAACACAAACAACTCAGTATCAAGAAAACAAACAACTTAATTAAAAAGTGGACAAGGGAACCAAATAGACATTTCTCAAAAGAAGATATGTAAATTGCCAACATGTATATGAAAAAAATGCTTAAGGTAATGCACCTGCATTTTACACCAACTGCTACATCTCCTCAGTAAAAAGGAAAAAGAAAAAAATTATTTTAAAATGAAAAATTTGTAAAAGTTATTTTAAAATGCTCAACATCACTAATGATAAGAAAAATGCAAATTAAAACCATAATGAGATTTCATCTCATACCTGTTAGGATGGCTACTATGAAAAGACAAAGATAACAAGTGTTAGGGAGGATGCAGAGAAATGGGAAACCTTGTACACTGTTGGTGGAAAAGTAAATTAGTACAGCCATCACAGAAAAAACAGTATGGAGGTTCTTCAAAAAATTATTATAGAACTACCATGTAATTCAGCAATCCTACTACTCAGTATATACTCAGAGGAAATGAAATTTAGTATGTCAAAGTGATGTCTGCATTCCTATGTTCATTGCGGCATTATCCACAATAGCCAAGATATTGGATCAAAGTAAGTGTCCATCAACAGGTAAATGCATAAAGAAAATGTGGTATGCATGCACAAATGAATACTATGCAGGCTTAAAAATGAAGGGAATCTTGTGATTTGCAACAACATGGATAAACCTGGGGGATATTATATTTAGTGAAATAAGGCAGGCATAGAAAGGCAAATATGCATTACCTCACTTGTATGTGGGATCTTAAAGTGTTGAACTCATAGAAACAGAGTAGAATGGTGGTTATCAGGAGCTGGGGGAAGGGGTTGGGGAGTTTTTGGTCAAAGGATAGAAAATTTCATTTAGATGGGAGGAATTAGTTCAAGAGATCTATTGTAGAGCAGTCTTAAAAATAGCTAGGAGAGTAGATTTTTAAGTACTTCCACCACAAAAAAAGTGATTAAGTATGTGGGGTAATTCATATGTTAATTAGCTCAATTTAGCCATTATACAATGTGTACATAATTCAAAACATCAGATTGTACATGATAAATATATACGATTTTGTCAACTAAAATTTTTAAATAGCATTATTTATATAAGTAAACAGTCACTAACTATATTATAGTACATTGATATACTGCAAAATTATGCAGACATTAAAAAAATGAAAATGTAGAGAATGGGACAGGTTAGAGAGAAATTTTGAAGTTAGAATTTACTGGACTTATTTCATGACTGTTAAGGAAAGAGTGGAATCCAATATGTTGCTTAGATTTCTGCCTTGATCTGAATGGAATAGGTGAAGAGTGGGGAATATGATGAGTCTAGACCTAGACCTACTTATTTCAAACTTTCTATGGGTCAAATATGGATTCTATGATGCACTCAGATATATGGTTCTTTAATTAGAATGGGTTTGGAGTAGATCCATATTGAAGACAGAGATACTGGAAGTTATAGGAATTGATTGAATCACCCAAAGAAAGTGAGATGACAGCCAAAGAAGTGAAAGGAAAGTCAGGAGAAAACCATTTTATGAAAACCATGAAAAGACAAAATTTTAAATAGAGAATATTAAACAGAGATTAAGTAACATCAGACTGAAAAATGACTACTGGCTGTGATAGCAAGTAGTCTGTTGCCCTAAACCAGTCCATGTTGATGGATTTTTAGTATTGAAATAATGATTGCCCTGGTGTAATGTCTACTCATTTGTCCTGAAAATATTTTTGTAAGAACATTAATCCCACCATACCTCTTAGAGCCTTAACTATGCTAGTGTGTATATCATGAATCTCTTATACAGGGTGTCTCAAATTTATGTGAACTAGGAACTCTTTGCTTTTTTTTTTTTGTTTGCATCATGTAGGATTATTGTTATTTAGAACTCATATTAGGAAACATCACAGTGTACCAATTTATACTTCAGGATACATATAAGCATTGTGAAGGAACTAGAGGATATGTAGAGGTTGGTATTGTAAGAAGGAAGCTTCTTAGTGTCCCAGAAGAGATGGAAGCGATTAGACTCTTGAGAGCAAGTTTAGTTTTGAACAGAGATAAGAAAGTAAAGAAGGGTGCAGGGTTGAGGGTAGTGAAGACAGTGTCCCTATTTAGTGAAGCAAAATATTAAATAATAGTTTTTCTTGTAGACAAAAATATAGAAAAGGCTAGAGTGCTTTTGAAAAAAGAAAAATTAAGGGAGACTGTGATATGACTCCATATTCCCAATTATGTTACTTAATGGGTATAAGTATGAGACAGCTCCAAGCTCATATAAATTTCTACCTTGTGAATACTGGAAATCTAATGATTTTTCCTGTTTTTATATTATTTCATAGGATGCTAGACATGCAGCTGAAGAAGAGATTTATACCAACTTAAACCAGAAGATTGACCAGTTTCTACAGCTGGCAGATTATGACTGGATGACAGGAGATTTGGGAAACAAAGCCAGTGATTACCTGGTAGACCTCATTGCCTTTCTGCGTAGCACCTTTGCTGTATTCACACACCTTCCTGTAAGTGACAGTTGCTCTTACTTTGCCCTTCATAAATAATAGAAAAAAGTTCCCTTAAAATCTAATTTGGTGAAAGATGTTAATTTCTGTTGTAACTGGCCAAGAAGCTTTTCAGTATATAAAAGCTCATGCTATATTTATTGACCCTTAATGATGTTTAAAGTCCTCTTCCATCATTTTTCTTTGACTGTTGCATTTTGTTTATTTTGACAATGGTCCACGTTTTCGTGTCTGCTTATCTTTTTATTATCTTCAAGGTAATTAGCACAAAAATATTATGAAAACCTTGGTAGAAATAAAAAAAAGAAATTTATGAGTTAGAATTTCAGATATATTTCATTTAGCTCTAGAATATCCTTTAATTTTTTATATAAACTGATATTCTATGATGAAACTCTCCGTCTATTCTTATGTATATTTTACCTAGCTTTGTTTCTGATTCTTCCCTTGGTTTTCAGTCATATGGTCCTGTCTCTTCCTAGTATTTTTTGGTTGATATTAGACATTATGTCTGAAACATGTAGAGATTCCAAGTGATATTATCTTCCACCAGAAAAGGTTTACCCTTTCCTTTACTAAGTAGGCAGAATGGACAAGTGGCTGTGGTTTGAGGCTGATCGCCTTAGTCCAATCATGGACTGATCTGGGTTAAGACTGGGTTGCAGTTGTAGTATACTTTTGGTTTGTCCCTGTTGCTAGGATGTGGTTCTGCAGGAATTTTGATAAGAGTCTGGCATGTCATTGTCTCTTCAGCACCAAAGAGGACTATAGAAATTTCTACTTTTCAGAGAAACCTTATCTATTCAGCCTCCTTCATTATTCAGTTTTAGAATTTGGCAAATGTCTTAGAAGGAATCTTAGCGGTACCCAGATCAACAATTGCCAATAGGAAAAAAATGGTTGGTAATTGTCACTGTCAATTCACCACTCCCTCAAGGGCTGTGCTCCGAATGTTTGTGTACCTCCAAAAATTCATATGATGAACCTAATAACCAGTGTGATGACTTTAGGAGGTAAGGCCTTGGAAGGTGATAGATCATGAGGATGGAACCCTCACAAATGGGATTATTGTGCTTATTAAAGAGACTTCAGAGAGCTGCTTTGTTCCTTTCACCATGTGAGGATGCAGCAAGAAGTCTCCTTTTATGAACCAGGAAATGGGCTCTCACCAGGTGCCAAATCTGTTGGCACTTTGATCTTGAAATTCCTGCCTTCCAGAACTGTGAGAAATAGATTTCTATTGTTTATAAGCTATCCAGTCCATGGTATTTTGTTTCAGCAGCCCAAATGAAATAAGACATCTCCCACCATTTTTATGCATCTTTCCACTAGTGAGTCTTTTTCTTTAAAATACTATGAAATTGTTGGAAATCTCACTTTGTTTTTCAAGGGTTTTGGCTTAAACCTTTATTTTCCTCAGCTGCGTAGCTTTAGAATTCAGAAAATATCTTCAGGGGAAAACTGGTCCTCGAATCTGTGATTTTGGCACTCTAGCTCCTTGGAAACAGCAAAAATTCCATGTTTTTTTTTATCCCTAGTAGTTATTATCTGCCTGGTCTTAAGATTCTTAGTCTGTTGTCCATGCCTAGGTTTGGCAAATGGCCCCAGGGACAGCTGCAGACCCTCAGCTCACCTTTTAAATGTTTCGTCCTCTCTGAAATTTTATTCTTTTTAGTCCTCATTGGTTCACAGCACTCTGGTATTTTTAAATGTATGTTTTCTTTACATTTTTTTACTTTTCCTCTTAGTTTTTTTTTTTTTTTTGAGACAGAGTCTCACTTTTGTTGCCTGAACTAGAGTGAGTGCTGTGGTGTCAGCCTAGCTCACAGCAACCTCAAACTCCTGGGCTCAAGTGATCCTCCTGCCTCAGCCTCCCGAGTAGCTGGGACTACAGGCATGCACCACCATGCCCGGCTAGTTTTTTGTTTCTATTTTTAGTTAACTTGCTAATTTCTTTTTTTTCTATTTTTAGCAGAGATGGGGTCTCACTCTTGCTCAGGCTGGTCTCGAACTCCTGAGCTCAAGCGATCCTCCCGCCTCGGCCTCCCAGAGTGCTAGGATTACAGGCGTGAGCCACCACACCCGGCCCCCTCTTAGTTCTTAATAGAAGCATTTACCTCCAGAAAATTATGTCATTTCATCTAGCTTTATCTTGATGCCAAAATCTGATAAAACTATCACCCAAAAATAATAATAATAATAATGATCTCACTTATAATTGTAGATAAAAAATAAAATAAATAAAATATAAACTGGCAATTCTGAGTGTTTTAAGAGAGTAATTTCACACTAGTATGTGGGATTTATTCCAGAAATGCAAAGATGGTTTGATATTCTAAAAAGTCTGTTAGGATAATTTATCACATAACTAGGTTAAGGAGATGAAGTATCTTGATGTATTCTAGAAAGGCATTTTATAACCTACAACCTGCCTTCTTGATTTAAAAATAAAACTTACTATATTATAAGTAGAATAATATTTCTATAACATGATAAGGGACATCTTGGGAAATTCAGCAGCCTCCATAGATTTAATTAGTGGAACACTAAAAACATTTATTTATAGAAACATCAAGAGTTGAGTGAAGATGCTTCTAACCAATGCTTTAGAAGTTCTATTGAATAAGTGTTAAAAAGAATAAATTATAAATATTGTAATGAGTCATGTATGTCAGTCTGCTGCTATAACACAAAATACATTAGACTGGGTAACTTCTAAACAACAGAAATTTGCTTCTCATAGTTCTGGAGGCTGGGAAGTCCAAGATCAAGACCTAGGCAGATTCATTGTCTGGTAAAAGCCTGTTTCTCATAGATGGCACCTCCTGTTTCCTCCCATGGCAGAGAGTGCAAAAAGAACAAACTTACTCCCCTGAACCCTTTTATAAGAACATTATTCCCAATTGTGATTTGACCGTTTTCCAAAATGTTCCACTTCTTAATACAATTGCATAGGGGGATTAAGTTTCAACATGAATTGTAGAGAAACTATCACTGAAACCATAGCACATGCATATTATTAATATTATTCATAGATTATTATTGTCTAGTTGAATAACTCAGGAAAATCAACTGAAAAATCATTAAGGCCAATAAGAATTTATATTAGATGGTTCACTTAGAAAACAAATCAACTTCTCTTATATTAGCTATATTCACATAGAAAATATGTTGCCAAAGATATCCTATTCACTACTGAGGCATAATATATAATTTCTCTATGCATTTACTTAGCAAGTATAATAATATGTAGAACTAATTTGAAGACATTACAAAGTAATAGAAAAGAGGCTTCATTATGTACAAATATACAGTGTTCCAAGATGGGAGCATTTCATTTTTTAGAGAGTTTTTCTGAGTTTAATCTAATTGCAGAGAGTACCAAGTGAATTTGGTAAGAGAGGTATCTTAACAAAATAATTCTAAAATTCATTTGTAAACAAAAATGGAAAATATTTGCTAAAAATATGAAAATGAAAATTAATGTGTGCTCTTTTCCTGTCAAATAGAGAAATGCTATTATAAAGCAAAATAATTTAATATCTTTCTTAAAATGTAATAGACTCACAGATTAAAGAATTAGAATATAAAACCTATAAATATCATAAATGCAATATAAAAATTTAGTATATGATAAAGATGGCACTCAGTCATTTCTATTGCTACTACTATCTGAAAATTTGTGTAAAAAGAACATTAAGCTCATACCTCATATATCAAAATGAATTCTATATTGAGTTAATGTGTAAATCTCTAAAAAGTAAGAAATTATGAAAAAAAACAAGAAAATATTGGCAAATTTTTATATAATTTGAAAGTAAGTCGCCTTCCTAAGGATAACAGCAAAGATTGAAGTCCTTAAGAAAAGGTTGATAATTTTACTACTATATTTGATAAAGTGCTTAATAAAATAGATTACAAACTTATCATTAAAAATAACTGCAATAAATATTCCCAAAGGTTAATATCTGTAATGTATAACATATATTAAATTGTTGCCAATTTAATAAGAAAAAGACAGACAACTTGACAGAAAAATTTGCAAAAGTGATATTTATGCAGTCAGAAAAGAAGAAAAATAAATGACTGCTGATAACATGAACAAAATGTGTAACTCTAGTAATGACATACGTGTTAAAGTTCTGGGATAGTTTTGGCTATAAACTTATCTGAAGTAAATAAGAAAATGGTAACATTCAGTATTTATGAGAAATATTTCTGGATGTAGGTATTCTGATACACTGCTGGTAGGGGTCTAAATTGGTATATCCTTTTCGAAGGTCAGTTTTTCTTTTCTTTTTATTTTAATTTCAGCATATTATGGGGGTACAAATGTTTAGGTTACATATATTGCCTTTATCCCACCCGAGTCAAAGCTTCAAGTGTGTCCATCCCCCAGATGGTGCGCACCGCACCCGTTAGGTGTGAATATACCCATCCCCTCCTCCCCCTCCCACCTGCCCTACATCTGACGAATGTTACTGCAATATATGCATAAGTGTTGATCAATTAATACCAGTTTGATGGTGAGTACATGTGGTGCTTGTTTTTCCATTCTTGTGATACTTCAATTAGTAGAATGGTCTGCATCTCTATCCAGTAGTCTCTTGGCAGAATCTTTGGGGTTTTCTAGATATAAGATAGTATCGTCAGTAAAGAGCGATAGTTTGACCTCTTCTGCCCCCATTTGGATGCCCTTGATTTCCTTCTCTTATCTGATTGCTCTGGTTAGGACTTCCAGCACTATATTGAATAGAAGTGGTGATAATTGAAACTTGTCTGGTTCTGGTTCTAAGAGGGAATGCTTTAAATTTTTCCCCATTCAGTATGAGAAATTCCTTAAAATTTTCTTACCTTTTTATCATGCGATTCTACTTTTGGAATTCTAACTTAATGAAATAATCATGGATGTATTATAAAATTCAGATGTAAGTATGTGCAACATAATATTGTGTTTGTTATAGTGAAGAGTTGGTATATATTAAAAATCCAATAAATATTACATGTGTGTTCACTAAATTATTATATATTCACATAGTGTGGTATCATTTATTCATCAAATTAATTTAAATATATATTTATTCATTTAAAAATATGTTTATTATTTCTTAATTGGAAGAACAGATTGCAAAACAGTATCTGCAATATAATCTCATTGTTATTAATATACATATATACATTAATCATCTATTAATATATTATGTATGGTAAAAGTGTAGAATTATGTACTCCTATGCTTATTTCTATATAGCTTTTATTTTTTACTTTTTGTTTACTTGTACTTTTTAAAATTTTTTTCTGTCTTGAAATATTTGGTGCTTTTATAATCCTGGGTGGAGGAAGAGGTGATCTTTAGAATCATTATTTTTCATCTCAAGAATTAGTATCTTTGATAACTAATTTATATTTTTAAAAAGCACTTTTATTGAAAGAAGATTTTTTTCAAATGTGTGTCAAATTTCAGAGAGAAAATGGCCAATATTATTTTGGCCATTATGTCTCCACTAGGACTGTACAGTTATTTGAGTAAGATCGTGTAGTATTGTAAGAAAAATATGCAGTAGTTGAAAGGCAAAGCTATCCTGGATGGATGTTCCTGTATTCATCTTCCTTGTTTTTTTTCTTTTCCGTGCTTAAAAAATAAAAATGAAACCCTAATAAGTGTTATTGTTTATATATGCCATATAATACAGTGGCTCCCATATATACAATAGCTATCATATGTCAACATCATACTTTGTACCCCTTACTTTAACCTCTAGGTCATTTAGAAGCAGTAATGTCAATTAAACTGGTGTTTGTCTAACTTAAAATGCATGTTCTTCTCTCCTGTTGAGTTGTGAACTTTCTTGCAGGGATATACTGTAAATAATTACTTGAGATTTTTTTTTTCCTATTTTGTTTATTCTAAGCTGTAATTGTTGCCTAAGTATTATAAAACTTCTCAGTGTGGATTGAGTTGATCTTACCATTCAGACTATAGAACCACTTTACCATGTACCATTCAAAATCAATGTAGGAGGTAATTGATAGCCCTAAATCCTCAATACTGCTTCCCTAAATGCTGTGTTTCTGTCTTGTCTAAAATAAAGCTCTCTTTTTGAAGCTACACTTTAAAAAATTAATTGGATTCACCAACCATTATATTCCCTAGACTCAGATTCCCTAAAACTTCCTTATCTGGTTTTCCACAAATAGCAAAATAGATTGCCCGGCATTTGTGTTTATGCTCCCCAGAATGCTTGATAGTTTCTTCATGGAACCCCATATTAGTGACAAAACAGAGCTGTGTCTAAGATTTGCCCTTGTGCATTGTTAGAGAAAGATGTGGAGGGAAAGGAAGGAACTTTTTCTGAGAAAGGACCCAAATCATTTGTCTGTTACTTAATATGAATATTTTCTTTTCATTGTTGAAATTCTCTGGCAGGAGTAGCTCTCTTTCAAAGAGGAACTGAATAATAGAAAGTATGTATACGTAGAGAACTGGAAAGGAAAAGGTAAAGACTGTCTTGTTCTCTTGCATGTTGATATCCCTAGTTTTTCTTTCTTCTCGGGGATATTTTGTTACCACATCACAACAGCAGTATGGCCAACAGAATCATATCTAGGGGTATGCGCGCATGTGTGTGTGCGCACATGTGGGCATGTGGGTGAGAGAGAGAGAGAGAGAAGAGGGGGGAGAGAGAATGAACATGTTTGTTTAGGTGTGGGAGGGTGTCCTAGAGTATACTCATTGTTAGAAAGTGAATAGTCAGAGAGGAAAATTATTTAATTTTGCAACTATTTTTTCCCTTGAACTTTGATGTCCAAGGCAGCCTACCTATCTTCATGAGGCACCCAGATATGACTGTAATAATAAGATTTTCCACAGTTAGAGTTTTAAAATGTTATCATGTCTCTTGAGTTAATAGATGAGGTAAGTACACAAGCGTTTTTTTCAGGCTTCAGTTGTATAATTTACTATCGCATGCACAGTTACCCATTTTGCATGCTCAGTATAAGATCATATTTTTGTGAATTTATCGTTATCATCCTGATAATTATCTTTCAGAAATGTTTAAAAGAGAGGAAATACTTTCTCAAGTAACAGACCCAGAGAAGGGAATCCTGAATTTATTTTCTCAGTCTGCTGTTAATGTTAATTTGTATGACCTGGGGCAAGATCTCTCATAATCCACCTTGGTTTGTGAGTTAACTGTGGAAATTTCTTAGTTTCTTTGTCTAACAATACAATCATACCTGTCCCTGGTCTTACTTCCTGGGCAGCCGATGGACCATCTTTAAGGGAAAGTTATTTTCTATATAGAAGTTCCTGAAATTCTTCCCATCCAAAACCCTTTTAGAACTGACATTTCTCTTAGCACTCCATTTAATTCTATGAACTGCTGCCATCTCAGAACTAACCAAATAATTCTGCTACTGAGAAACTGTCAGTACAAACTGTCAGTGCTCTCATTAAGTACAAAATCTCTGTGACCATCAAGACTTTTCATAATGGGACCTCAAACTACCTTTTTGTCTTTATCTTTCTCTCTCTCTTTTCTGTCTACCAAAGATTCAGCATACTGAAGTAATGTTCTTTGTTAAACACACCCAACTGTTTTCTACCCTGGGTGTTTTTTTTTTTTTCATCTCTTTTTGTCTACCTTTATTGTTTCTGCCCTTTTATTGTCTGTATTGAAATCTTACATCCTTCAAGACTCATTTCAAATACCACACCTTCTATGAAGCCTTCTTCAGTTCTCCTAACCAGATGTAACATCTTTCTTCCTTGTGGCACTTCTTTTATGGCACTAGCCCAATTCTACCTTGGATAGGATGTGTCATTCATTTGTGTGCTTGATTCGGGAAAAGAGATATTGGTAATTAAGAAGCATCTACTGTGTCCCAGATGCTTTACATGTGTTATATGTCATCCCAGTTAATGAAGATTCAGAATACCCCAGTTAGATTAGAGGTATTATTACATTTTATGAATGAGAACGTGAACTCAAGGAGGATATGTGCTTTTAGAGGGATACAGCAAATAGATGTCACGGTCAGGATTTAAATAGATTTGCCTTTAAAGTTGTTCCATTATATCATCCCACTTACTAGATACATTGATTGCCAGCAAGGGACTGTGAACCCTGTGGATAGAGATCTTGTTTTATTCATCTGTATTTCTGTGTGCATTTCAGCACCTTGCATGAATGAAATGGTACACAGTAAGTTTTTGTGGAGTTTATTTGTTTTGAATAATAAAGTAAGTGAATTCTTGCCTGGGGTTTGAAAACCATTTTTGGATCAATCTTACATGTCATTAAAAATAATCATTTAATTATTAAAAGAAGAAGCCATAAGCTATTATTTGGAGATAAATTTGTTTGGGTTAAAATTCTAAATTGCTCTTTCTCCTTCCATATTCTCTCATGTTTCCCCAAATAAAAAAGATTATTATTTTTCAAGTGACAGAATTTTATTTATAAAAATGCCTTGCATCCATGTATCACTTTGTAATACTCAAACTTTTTTGCATATCATTACCTCATTTTATTTTTTCAAAAAACCACCTCTGTGATATGTGGGCAGTCATTATTTCCCCCACTTGACAAATGTCAAACTGAGGCCTGCAGTGATTTTGCCCAAGGTCAGAAAATTAATCAATAATGGGGCTAGATCCTGAGGGTGTGTGGTCATTGTAAAGATGAGCACCAATGGAAGACCATAGACAGTTTCTCTTTATGTCAATTTATTTCCAGATGGGCCTTACAAGAACACTGGTTCATCTGTCACCCACTGTTGAGAAAATTTTAATCATTCCCACTCTTTCAAGTGTAACTCCTATCCACATTAAATAACATTGCTCCTAATTCCCCTACATAAAACTGTGACTTCAGCCAAGTATTAATATATCTGTTCATTGTTCCCAAACATACTAAGCTTATTCCTCACTGTAGACTCTTGTTCATGGCTCACTTTGAAATCTTTTCATCCTTTAACATATAGTTCAAAGCCTGTTTTTCCCATGAGTTCTTTCAGGACTGGTTGTGCTCTTACCCACATTTCATATCCCAAGAGTTTGACTTTCTTGTAAACTACTATAGATCTTATTATCTCCATTCTCTACTTGAAACTTAAGATATGTTATCTTAATTTTTTTCTATATTTTCCCTTTATCAATTAACATTAGAAGTTCTTTGGAGGAAAGTGTCCCAGACTTTTTAATATGTCCAACACCAAGTAGCCATTCAGTCAATGTTGTGATGACATTGGACTGTGTAACAGAGATACCACGCGTGGAATAATAATGCACAACTCAGATGACTGTTTGCCATTATGGGACATCTTCTGTTTTGATTACAGCTCTTTATTACAAATATATTTTGCTTTATAATTCCATTTCATTGAAAATGAGGTTGGGAAAGCATTAGAAAGGTATTTATCCATGTTTCAAAGAAATACTGCTGATTGGAAATATTGTAGTTAGGATATTCTAAACTATATTTTGGCTTCTTTGACAAGAGAGAAAACTTGAGCCTGCAAATTGGTGCCAGGATACCATAGCATATCTATTGTACATGTTGTAGGGTGAGGAGGTCACAGTTAAATGAACAGGGATCTGGTATATGCCACTGTTCTGCAATACTCTCATGATGGTTTATAGCCACCGTTTGTATATGGTTTAGTAAGTGCTTGAACTTCTTCAAACAAATAGCACATATTATTGGAAAGACACAGTACATACTTGCCCCTGGGGATTCCTTTTTTGAATTAGCAATTGCAGTTTTCTTGCTTTTTAGCTCCTTGGCTACATCTAAGGTTTACTCTCTTCTTAAGAAAAAAAACTACCTTCTTGAAAAATAATTAGGTACACACACACACACAGAGAAAAACAAAACAAAACAAAACAAACAAACAAAAAGCCAAATTTTCTACCCTGCATACATCCCTGAATGCATTATATTTTAAAAAATTATATTTTTAAAAAATGGTTTCTGCTAAGGACATATACTTGTTATTTTTATTTTATGTAGGATAATTTGATTGCCTTTATAGATTCCTGCAAATGGAATGATTTACTGTGTTTAACTGTTCCAAGATAGTAACAAAACAAAGAAGTTTTATACTGTGTGTTTGTATATGTGTGTTTCGTTTTAGTGGATTACTATTTTTTATTTTTATTTTAGGTTTCCTTTAATCATTATCTTGATAACTCTTTTGGAAGATAATCTTAAAATCAAAAGGTGACAGGGACCTAAAAATGGGAAGTGGTCTTTCAACAGACAAATAGTCCCTAGCTCTATACTCTCAGTTTAACATGAACCCTTTTAAAGGCAGTTTTTTTTATGCCTATTTTTTGTAGATGTGAGCATAGATTCCAGCTGAAACTGTATAAAATATAAGGATTCCTTTCTAGAACTATATTCTTGGTTACATATTGACAATATAACATCTATATTTTTTTTTATTTCAGCATATTATGGTGGTACAGATGATTAGGTTGTGTATGATGCCCTTGTCCCCCCTCCCCACCAAGTCCGAGCTTCAAGTGTGTCCATTCCCCGGGAGGTGCTCATCGCACTCATTGTTTGTGCATATGCCCATTCCCTCCTCCCTCCCCAACATCCAATAAATGTTATTCTTATATGTACACTTAAGTGTAGATCAGCTAATACCAATTTGATGGTGAGTACATGTGGTGCTTGTTTTTCCATTCTTGGGATACCTCGCTTAGTAGAATGTGTTCCAGTGCTTTCCAGGAGAATACAAGAGGTGCTATATCACCATTGTTTCTTAAAGCTGAATAGTACTCCACGGTATACATATACCACAGTTTATTAATCCACTCATGTATTGATGGACATTTGGGTTGTTTCCACATCTTTGCAATTGTGAATTGTGTTGCTATGAACATTCGAGTGCAGGTGTCTTTTTCATAGAGCGACTTTTGTTCTTTTGGGTAGATGCCCAGTAATGGGATTGCTGGATCAAATGGTAGTTCTACTTGTATCTCTTTAAGGCATCTCCATATTCCTTTCCACAGAGATTGCACTAGTTTGCAGTCCTACCAGCACTGCTGGTGGGACTGATATTTTGTTTTTTAAGAGTAGTTTTTTTCTACCATCATTAACAGTAACCCACTTAACTTTGTTTGCTATTTCCTTTATATTTTTTTGGTCCGTTTTTTGTATTCTCCCTCTGAGATGGGCTGGAGTTAGTTCTAGCTATATGAATATTTTCAGAACATTCTGTTATTCTGCCCTAATTTAAGAAAACCCCAAATATTATAAGACTTTAGTACATGGAGGGGTTACCCACCATTCCATGACTCTCATTTTCACTCTATTTCTCCAGGTAACATCTGAATGGCTCCAGACAAGCTCCTGTACCTCATTAAACCTCAGCAACTCCAGGAAGCTGGTGATTCTGTAATCGGGGTCCCCCTTGTGAGGAACACATGAAAAAAAAAAAAAGATACAGCAAGTACAGAGACTGGTCTACAGCAGGCACTCAAAGTTCTCTGAGTTTGCAGAATGAATGAATACAATGTAATATAGCCAACAGAGCCTGGCAAGCAGAGTTCTCTGTGTTTGTATCAAGAAGTACTTGGGTCCCAAGCCTTGTGATTGTAGCTATCCACTTCTGCAGGGGTGGCTCCCTCGGAAACAGCTTCCTGGGTGTTAGGCAGGTAGCAAACTTAGAGGGCAGTAAGAACGGGATGTTAAGGCTCCTCTGGCCCCCAGGGCTCTCCTCTTTATGCTTTTGGGGATGGAACTTCCTGTAAGGACTCCATTTTGGTCACATGGCTCTAACAAAGTAACTAGACGCCTGCACTCTGCCTTCCTCAGCAGCCCTCCTCAATTTTCTCCAAACTCCCAGTTCCAGAACATACAGATTCTCAAGACGCACTGTGAGGACACTGGTGACCGGTCACTGCCTTCAGGACACACCATGGGTGAGTTGGTCAGCATGAGGCTGGGACCTCTGGGCCCCCTCCCCTAACCCAACCCCAACCCACAGAACACCCAGCCAACCTCCATTTAGAGGGGGGTGGGCAGTAGCAAGTGCCCAGGCTTGAGTCATGTAGTCTTCTCAAGTCCAGGGTTTGAGATATGGGGAGGGTTACCTAGGTAAGGGTTGGTAGAAATTAACATTCCTTGGATTTATACTAGAGGTGAGAGAGGGACAAGGAACCCATCAGTACCCTTGAATCTTCATACCAACCATTCAGGGTAGAATGCATTACACTCCTAGAAGTTTCCCAAGGCTTGCTTTATGGTTCAGCATATGACCTGTTCTAGAATGTTCCATGTGTAGTTTTTATGTATGGTGTTCTATGTCTTTAAACAGATTTGTTACTTGTGTTATTTAAATTGTTTCCATGTAGCTGAATTTTTGTCTGCTAGTTTGATCTGTTACTCAGTGAAGTGTATTAAAATTTCCCACAGTGACTGTAGATTTGTCCATTTCTCCATTTACTTAGATCAATATTTGCTTTGTATGCTTTGGCTCTGTATTAAGACATGCATAAAAATTTAGAATTGTTTTTTTTTTATTTCAGCATATTATGAGGGTACAGATGTTTAGGTTACGTATGTTCCCCCTGCCCCTCCCCCCCCAGTCCAAGTTTGAAATATGTCCATCTAGAATTGTTTTCTTAATATCTTGTTGAATTGAACCTTTAATCATTATGAAATCTCTTTTTATCTAGTATTTTTTTCTTTAAAGTATGCTTTTTCTCTTACTAATATGGCTATACAACCTTTCAGTTGATTAGTGAGTAAATGGTATATATCTTGCCATTTTTTTATTTTTGAATTTTCTATATCAAATTTTACATTCTCCTTCTTTTAAGAATTTGATGGAATCTTTTTAAAATCTAGTCTAATACTCTGCCTTTCAATTTAGTCAGATTACTTTTAATGAAACTACAGATTTAATTTGGTTTTAATAGACCATATTATTGTACATTTATTTTTGTCTTGTCATTTTTTTTTTTTTGAGACAGAGTCTCACTCTGTTGCCCAAGCTAGAGTGCCGTGGCGTCAGCCTGGCTCGCAGCAACCTCAAACTCCTGGGCTCAAGTGATCCTTCTGCCTCAGCCTCCCCGATAGCTGGGACTACAGGCATGCGCCACCATGCCTGGCTAATTTTTTCTATATATTTTTAGTTGTCCAGCTGATTTCTTTCTATTTTTTAGTAGAGATGGGGGTCTCACTCTTGCTCAGGCTGGTCTTGAACTCTTGACCTTGAGCAATCCTCCCGCCTCCGCCTCCCAGAGTGCTAGGATTACAGGCATGAGCCACCACGCCTGGCCTTGTCTTGCCTTTTTTTAAATTTATTTTACTTTTCCCTCAACTTTGAGGAAAGTATATTTTTGTCTTTTCTAGGTTCCTTTTCCTCTCCTTTGAAATGATTAATATTTTTTAACTATTAAATTTTTACCTCATTTGGTTAGAAAGTTAAACAGTTTTCTGCCATTCTTATAATGTTTACCTTTAAGATTACAATGTAGGTCTTTGCCCTGTCACAGTCTAAGGTAAATTAGTCCTTTCCTGTCTCAGACAATGCTGGGACCTTAGAACACTTTGACTCCATTTACCTGCTCCTGATTTATTGTCATGCATTTTAATTCTCTCTATATTAAAACTCCCCAGAAGAAATTATCATTGTGTTATGTAGTTAATTCTCACTTAGATTTACCTACACATTCACAAATGTCATTGGTCTTTCTTTCCTGCACTTACGTGCCTCTGTCTGGGATCATTTTTTTCCTACATGAAGAACCTTCAATATTTCCTTTAGTTTGAGGTTACTGGTCACATTTTTGCCTAGTTTTCTTATATTAACATCATTATGAAATGTATGTCTTTGGGAATGTTTTCCCTTATTTTTTTTTTACTTTTTATTTTTCGAGATAGAGTCTCACTCTGTTACCCTGGGTAGAGTGCGATGGCATCATTATAGCTCACTGCAACCTCAAACTCCTGGGCTCAAGCGATCATCCTGCCTCAGCCTCCTGAGTAGCTGGGACTACAGGCATGTGCCACCATGCCCGGCTAGTTTTTTCTATTTTTTAGTAGAGACATGGGGTCTTGCTCTTGCTCAGGCTGGTCTCGAACTCCTGACCTCAAACAATCCTCCCACCTTGGCCTCCCAGAGTGCTAGGATTACAGATGTGAACCAGCATGCCCAGCCTATTTTGCCTTAAAGTATACATTTTCTCCTATAAATATTTTTATACTGACTTCATGTCTTGTTGCATTTGGAAACTTCTCAACCAAGATCTCTCCAAACACTGCTTCTCCACTGTTCCCTCTTCCTTATTTCTGGGACTCAAACATGTGTTAGATATGCTTACCATGTCTCCTTTAATTTTCTCCCCCACTCTTTTGGTATTATCCATAATTAAGTCTCTCAAGATTCATTCTGGATATATTTTCTTCAGCCATGTTTTCATTTCTCTGATTCTTCCCTGAAGCAGGGAACTTGCCTTTGACCCTTGTACCATAATAGTAAGATTTTCAGGGTAGATTTTATTATGCTCCAAGCAGAGGAGGTTAGAGATGATAAGCAGCTTGTCCTTGGTCACCCAGCCTGAAAAGGGCAGAGCAGGAACTAACATCACAGATTAGACCCTCAACCCAAACCCTTCCCGCTGTGTTTGTTTTCTCCTTGGCTGCGAATGCTCCCCACTTCTCATTTCCCAGGAAGTGAAACCACAGTGAAGTCCTTCACCCTTTCTGGCACTGTAATATATTTCTTTTGAGATTATAAAAATCAGTGATATTTTTTCATTAACCATGATATTTTCTAAGTACTTTTTCTGGTATTCCAAACATTGGTGTGTTGTTCTCAATTTAAGGGCACAATCACCAAGTTAACTCTGTTCAAAGAAGAGCAAGATGCTGGGGTACTTTCCGAAGGAGATTTCCCAATTGGTCTGAACCAGTCAGTCCTAGCACGAATCCTTCATTCCATCAGCAGCAAGATGGAGATGCAACAGCGAGTGATACCTGTGTGGACTCTGCAGTAAGATAGTAAGTGATCAGTTGGCATGGCTGGAATATACCAGCCAGTGAAATCTATACTCCTATAGTTAAATATGTCATTCTTCTCTCCAACCTGGTGGAGAGAGGAATGATAGGACCAGATTAATGGTCAAGCAAACTTTATTGTAGCCCTGGTATCTGTGGGGAAAATGTGTATAGAAGACTGTCTGAGCATATATGGATTACTTCCTTTTTTCCACTTCCCCACAGCACTCCTTATGCTATTCCACGATATCATCGGAGAGGTACTTTTCATAAACGAGACCAAACCCCGGTTAACATGGAGAGAGAGCAAAAATCTCTAGAGAGAAGCATGGAGGGATGCAGGCTGAATGGGACCTCAGGGAGCTGGTTCAAGATCACAGTGAGTGTCCTGACAAAATGAATCTAACATGCAGAAGAAGGAGAACAGGGGGCATTGTGCTGGACTTGTGTAGAGACACTAGGTATTTTTCTGAGGGCAGGGGAATTGGTAATCTGTCCTTTTTATTACTAGGAGTTAACATCCTACATCATCTAAGGGCAAATTTAGAGAAGCAATATAAAGGAAACAGGCTGACTACAGAAAGAACAGAAGGGGTTGTTTACAAGCAAAGAAAGAAACTAATGCTAAGGCGATAGAGCAACTCCACACCAGATGCCTCAGTTTGGCTCAAACTGAGTGTGTGGTGTGTTGATTATCTAGGGTCTTTGTTAAAGGGGCAGCCTGGGTCTGCGTTAGGTAGAATGTCTTGGGACTTTATAAAAGGAGGCTCATATTAATTTTTTTCTCTTTCTTTTCTTTCCTCTCTTTCCTTTCTTTCTTTCCTTTCTTTTTTTTCTTTTCTTTTCTTTCTTTTTTTTTTTTTTTGACAGAGTCTCGCTCTGTTGCCTGGGCTAGAGTGCCGTGGTGTCAGCCTAGCTCACAGCAACCTCAAACTCCTGGGCTTAGGTGATCCTCCTGCCTCAGCCTCCCAAGTAGCTGGGACTATAGGCCTGCGCTACCACGCCCGGCTAATTTTTTCTATTTTTAGTTGTCTGGCTAATTTCTTTCTATTTTTAGTAGAGAAGGGGGCTCGCTCTTGCTCAGGCTGGTCTTGAAATCCTGACCTCAAGCGATCCTCCCACCTCAGCCTCCCAGAGTGCTAGGATTACAGGCATGAGCCACCGTGCCTGGCCTAGGAAGCTCATATTAAACATCTTATGTTGATTATATGAAGAACACTATTTGAATGGAAAGAAAGAGCATTTAGGAAGTCCATGTGTGGCTAGAAATAATTGATGTTAGAAATAATGGATGGAATAATAATGGAATGAATAAGTTAGAAATAATGGATGTTGTCTTTAAAAATTATTTTAAATCCTGAATAAAGGTCTGAAAGGAACATGTTTGGGTCTAGTTTTAACCTTTAATTCCATTATGTCAGTCTCCTCACTCATCCTTTCTTTTGCTCCTAGATTCCATTTGGCATAAAATATGATGAGAAGTGGCTGCTGAATTTGATTCAGAGCCAATGCAGTGTCCCTTTCACTCCATTCGAGGTAAGAGATGACAGTGAGGCAGATGAGAGGGAACAGGACAGGTAGGGGGCTGGATGAGCAGGGACTCTGGCCTCACATTTTATTTTTCTTGCCACTCTCCTTATAGTTTCACTATGAGAAAATGCAGGCCCACTTCTTCGTGGAGAGTGCCAGCATCGCCTTTGCACTGAAGAATGTCAGTGGCAACATTTGGGACCAGGATAATGAAAAGGTGTGTGTCGAGGGCATGACCAGGGATAGCTTGGGGCAAGAGGGAAGCACATGGGCAAGGTCTTGCTTGATCTTGGGCTTAGAGTTCCTCATGCTTACCCAGCCCCTCTTGTGTTCTCTGCAGATATCAATATTTGTCAGTCCCTCGGATGCACCCCGCTTTGTACACAAGGAACTGGAGTCAGAAAAGGTGCAGCACATAAAGGTAATGCAGACTCAAGACAAGTTGTCCACTCATAGCCAGATCCATCTCTTCTTCCCCTACCTATTGCCCCCTTCACCATCTCAGCTTCAGAGCAGCTGAGCCCCATCTCTAACTCTGCAGCTGACCATGAAGAAACGTGATGACTCCCAGGAAGCTCTTGACATCCAGAGACTCTCCTTTGAGCCAGGTATGGCTGAGGACAGTAATTCTACAGCAGGTGGGGGCAGAGGGATCTTCCTGGGAAGGAGACTTAGAGATTGTAACTCAGGGAGGAGTTGGCGTTGGAGCTGTATCAGCTGGGCCCCTCTCAACCTTCTGATTCATTTCTCTCTGCTTTCTGGTGACTTCATGGGACATGTTGAAATGGCAGCAAATCCTAGCAAGTACATGGCTGCCTCCCTGGGTGTTCATGAAGACAACATGACTAAGGTGAGGCCTTAAGCCAGGTGCTAGGATTGAGGGTGAGGGTGCGAGAGATTAGTTAGAGGGCTGATTCGTCTAAGATATCTCCTGTTGGGGCCTTCACTCTTAACTCTTTCCTCACCATAGCTTGTACCTTTCGACTTGAGCAATGGCAAACCCTACCAGCTACCTGACACTATGCCAAAGATCCCTGACATCAACAGGCTGAATATCTCTGAAACCGAGGTGAGATGTAATATTCAGATGGTTCTTTGAAAGGAAAGTGAGAGGGCTCATCAGGATGGTGACAAGAGGCAGGGAAGTGGATCTGTAGGCAAGGGAGAAGAATGGGGGTGCAGGACCCTCCTGGCTCTTCTTCCCTGGTCCATGTGGTTCCTCTGCATAATTACAGGTCGAGTCTGCAGGGAAGATGGACAAGGAGAAAGGACTGGAGCCACGGCAGATGCGTGCGGGTAGAAACACCCTGTATACCACCTTCCTGGATAAGTCCAGCAACATAAAGTCAGTTGTACCTTCTGTCACCCCTTAGGAGCCTGAGCTGCCCCTGATAGTGCCCTTCTGAAGGAGGAGGCCACCCTGCCCTCTCCTCTTTCTGTGTGTCCCTCAGCTGTGCTTAGAAGTCTCCTTCCCTTCCCTGACCTGCTTCCCTTTTCCCCTGCTTGGGGGTGTGTTTCCCACCTCTCTGCAGCCAGCTTCCTCCAGCACACCCTACATGAGTGTGTGCCAGGAAGCAGGGCTCCCCTCCTCACCAGGACCAGGGTGTTCAGGCTTCGGCCAGATGCTGGGGCCCTGGACTGAGAAGGGACTTCCAGCCCAGGACCCCATGCTGAGCCAGGCCTTCCTGCCTGCGTGGTGACATGGGCTTTCCGTCCCCTCTTCCGAGAGGGGCCCTCCTTCCCTTGCTCCATAAAGGACCACTCACCTGTCCTGGGCTGACATGGTGGCTTCCCTGCCCCATGCTGAGGGCTGAGGCACTGGGTGGCTGCCGTCATGACATCCGTTCCTCTGGCACAGTGGCAGGAGCTGGGTCCTCCTTGGGGAGGAACCTGGGTTCCCTGCGTCAACGAACCAGAAGTGAGCCACTGCCAGTGAGCAGAGG
>CAUYSK010033623.1:0-56449 GCA_963575035.1 Avahi laniger | reverse complement strand
TATCTGCTCGGCTCTGATTTACAACCGACCATCCAAAAGGTCATTCGACAATATATAATTTATGCCAAAAATGGCCCTCAGGCAGGGCTTCCCCCTCCATTAAAGCGAGTCGAATATAAAGGAACAACCCCCTGCGAGGACTGACAGGTGAACTTTACTGTGATGTCCTGAGCCCCCGGAAACCTCAGGCACCTTTTGATGTTTGTTGCCACCTTCACAGAATGGGTTAAAGCCTTTCCCTCCGGAACAGAATAGGCCACAAAAGTGACTAAAGCCCTACTTTAAACAATAATCCCTAGGTATAGACTTCCTATAAAAATTCAGAGACAATGGGGCTGACTTCCTCTCCCAAACAACTTAGGAAGTGTCAAATGTTTTAAAAATAGATTAAAAACTTCATGCTTCATGTTGACTCCAGTCCACTAAAAAGACAAAGAAGATAAATCAGACTTTTAAAAAGTTGCCAAAATCTGCCAAGAAATCAATTTAATCTGGCATAAGATGTTACCTTCTGCCCTGTTAGAGATCCAGGTGCCCCCCCCCAAAGGAAGCCCCAATAAAGCCCCTTTAAGATAACGTATAGAAGACCGTACTTGGCCTCGCTGACAGGAGGGGACCTTGTGTAACAACAGAAAATAACAATTAGACAATATTTAAAAATCTAACTTCTGCTCATGAGTTTGCTTTTAACAGGCTACTGTTCCCAACCAACATGCCTCTCTGCTACTTCAAGACAGTAACCAAGGGCCAGGCGCGGTGGCTCACGCCTGTAATCCTATCACTCTGGGAGGCCGAGGCAGACGGATTGTTTGAGCTCAGGAGTTCGAGACCAGCCTGAGCAAGAGCGAGACCCCGTCTCTACTAAAAAAAATAAAAAGAAATTATCTGGACAACTAGAAATATATATATAGAAAAAATTAGCCGGGCATGGTGGCGCATGCCTGTAGTCCCAGCTACTCGGGAGGCTGAGGCAGGAGGATCCCTTGAGCCCAGGGAGTTTCAGGTTGCTGTGAGCTAGGCTGACACTACGGCACTCACTCTAGCCAGGGCAACAGAGTGAGACTCTGTCTCAAAAAAAAAAGAAAAAAAAGACAGTAACCAGGTCCTCCTCAAATCATAGAAAGAGCTCAGACCAGAGCACCAACACGTCCCCTGATGGACTGACCCCTCTAACATGCTCCTGACCACCCACTGATCAGTCAGGCTAGCCGGATCTTAAGTTGCTGTTTCCAGCCAAGCTTACTAACAGATAAATAAAATAAATTAGGTCTTTATGTTTTCAGTCATGACTGCCTTACAAACCCTTCTTCTTTTGCATAGAAACACAATTCATTGGTGTGAATTTCCCAAACCGTAGCTGCTTCTGCTAACTTATCCTGTTGTTAAATACGCCACTCCAAACCTCATTCTGTCTTAGACCAGCACGACCCTCTAATCCAGCCAGTGTATGATTTTTCAGATATCTCTATCTACACATGTAAACACCCAAAGATCCGCAAAAGAGTAGTATAGAGCGTACAGCTCACCTGATTCATACTTGGGGCTACCAAACCCCTTTCTTTCCATCTGACTTCTCAGCCGAGATACCCCTTCCCCTTCTTAAAAGATGCCATATGACAATTCTCTCCAAACGATGATCCAGATAACACCTCTTTTGACTCCAGTTTTATAACACAAAAAAGATATTAGATGGGCCCAGCCTTACCCAAAGATGACAATAGTCTGACCAATCCAAAGCTGAAAGAAAATGACTTTAAGGATGGCCTCAACTAATGACACTGTGACGTGTGCTCCTGAGGGATATATTTTTGTTTATAGTCTAGAAAACCAACCCTGGGTCTATTGATATATTAGGAAAAGAGATCATAGACAGTGTTTATTGGGATGCTCAGTTATACTATTCTTTATACACAATAAAAGTGTTGCCAGAAACTAGATAAGCTCCTTAAAACTATTTTCCAGGGGCCAGGCGCGGTGGCTCACGCCTGTAATCATAGCACTCCCCGGGAGGCCACGGTGGGTGCACGCTCAAGGTCAGGAGTTCGAGACCAGCCTGAGCAAGAGCGAGACCCCCCGTCTCTACTAAAAATAGAAAGAAATTAGCTGGACAACTAAATATATATATATAGAAAAAATTAGCCGGGTATGGTGGCACATGCCTGTAGTCCCAGCTACTCGGGAGGCTGAGGCAGGAGGATCGCTTGAGCCCAGGAGTTTGAGGTTGCTGTGAGCTAGGCTGAAGCCACGGCACTCTAGCCCAGGCAACAGAGACTCTGTCTCAAAAAAAAAAAAAAAAGAAAACTATTTTCCAGGGTCTCCCAAGAAATTTTAAAAAGAGGTTTCATCGGGTGGGGGGGGGGGCCCGGAAGCAAATTTGCCAGGAGAGATTCCTGACGACACAGGACACTTCTTTAGATACACTTGACTCCTACGGTGGAGAGTGGCTACTCATCAACATGTGCTTAAAACTTATTTGTTACTTTAAGAATTCTAACTAATGACACTTCTGCTGTCACAACACAACAAAAGGCTTTAGGTTCTCCAGCTGAAGTCGCCTTAGACAATCACGTAGCATTAGGTTACCTATTAGCTGAACAAGGCGGGGTATATACATAATAACAAACTGCTCCTGCTACACTTACGTTAACATCTCAGCTAAAGTTAAATAAAATAAGAAAACAAACTCCATGGTTACAACAAATAAAAAAAT
Source organism: Avahi laniger (assembly GCA_963575035.1). Classification (NCBI taxonomy): domain Eukaryota; kingdom Metazoa; phylum Chordata; class Mammalia; order Primates; family Indriidae; genus Avahi; species Avahi laniger. Next base: position 53,739 of record CAUYSK010033623.1, on the reverse strand, counting down.
AATAAAGCAGGATTAAATCATTGGTTCTCCAGACTATTCTCTTAGATCCCACAAGGGATCTGATCCTTATGCTCCTGTGTCCTTAAATTTGCCTTACCTCTTCTATTAATTATTGTTATTTATGGCTTATATCTTGATTAATGTCATCATCAAATATAGATTAAGGTGCTACTGGAAAACTATAGATCAAAACACTCAGATAATAATATTACAGCATGCAAAACATAGACCTGGCACCCATAAATACTTCCAACTCCGGTGGATAAGTTCCATTCCTTTGCCCCTTTTCAGCAGAAAACTGTCCCAAAAATGAACACCCATTTTCCTATGTAAAAGAAATTTAAAAAGACAGTGGGGATTTGTAGCCAGGCCCCTTGAGATTTTAGTACCCTGGCATTTTTTTTTTTTTTTTTGTGACAGCGTCTCACTGTGTTGCCCGGGCTAGAGTGCCGTGGCGTCAGCCTCGCTCACAGCAACCTCAAACTCCTGGGCTCAAGCGATCCTCCTGCCTCAGCCTCCCGAGGAGCTGGGACTACAGGCATGCACCACCATGCCTGGCTAATTTTTTCTATATATATTTTTAGTTGTCCAGCCAATTTCTTTCTATTTTTAGTAGAGACAGGGTCTCGCTCTTGCTCAGGCTGGTTTCGAACTCCTGAGCTCAAACAATCTGCCCGCCTCGGCCTCCCAGAGAGCTAGGATTACAGGCATGAGCCACCGTGCCCAGCTGAGAATTTACTTTTGAGGTGGGCTTTGAAGGGTGGATAGAATTTTGATAGATATAGATGTAATAATAGAAGAAAAACTTTGAACAAAGAGTGTGTTTAAGAAGAGAAAATATCTTTTCTGTAAAATATGATGCATATTGGAAAGTAGTTAGTGATCATGCTGAGGGGATTGGCTCATGGTCATGTATGTATCTCCTAGATGTGAATCTAACATTTTGACAATTGATCAATAGAAAGGCAAACTCGATACAGATTTTACTGCCATACAATGAAAGCAGTACTCATAAAGACAAAAATTATGATATATGAAAGGAGAACTGGGATGTACACAAACTTTAAGTATGGTAGGCAAGGGAAAAAGAGACATAAAATATCTATATGTCCATTTGGAGAATAGCCATGCTATAAAAATTGTGATTTTTTTTTGAAGATTTAGATTTTGGGTCATTATTGATTAGCTATTCTTTTGATTTTTGTCAACTTGTTTTCTAGGTGATGTTAGGGTATACTGGTAAAAATGTCATGTAGAACTGTGGTCCTCAGCCCCCTGGGGTAGCCTCTTAGCGATCAGGCCACAGAGCTCCACCACCCACCACACCCACCCCCAGTCTGTGGGAAAATTATTTTCCATGAAACTTGGAGTGGGCGTCGGGGCAGGGTGCACAGCAAGAGGTGAATGGTAGGCAGGCGAGGAAGAAGCTTCATCTGCATTTATAGCTGCTCCCCACTCCCTATTGCTCCTATCACCTCCTGAGCTCTACCTCCCTGCGCTGTCTCCCATCCATGGAAAAATTGTCTTCCATGAAACCAGTCCCTGGTGCCAAAAAAGTTGAGGAACACAGAAAATGAAAATAGGTGTTTATAGATATAGATTTAAGAATACTTCAAATAATAAGCTAGTTTGAAGGCACAGAAATATTAATAGAAACACTTAAAGAAAAGGATGGGAAAAATAAGACAGATAAAGATATAACTTCAGAAAATATTCATACTTTGGAGCAGGAAAAAGAGGAAGAACCAACAGAGAATCCAATGGTAGAAATACTACTAGGGTTTGTTGTGACAGACAAATCTGTGAAGGAAAGTATTTTAAGTGAGAGGACTATTTTCACCAGCTGCAGAGATATCAAGAAATATTGTAAAGAACATGCTTTAGATTTTTCTTACATTAGTAAATAAAATTGTTTAGGAAATTTGACACTCTTATTCTTATTCTCTTATTATTCTTTAGGAATAAAGAAAAGCAGAAATTTAACAATAATCCGCAAAAAGATAAAATATAGAAAATGCAGAATTATATGCTCAGCTAGGAGTAATACATACCACTGTTTCCTGTGACGAGATAAATATTACCACATTCCTTCCACATAAAACAATAGGGGATAGTCTACACTTCTGATATCCGTGACGTATCTAGATCACATTTTAAAAATACTGGGAAGAAATTCCTTTCATTATGAAGAAAGATCACTAGCTGAAACTAAATTATTGTAAGAAACCAGACGGTATAAATGCCTCCGCACTTGGTAAAGTTAAGAATGTTCTATTAAAATATGGTAAAGGCAAGAAAATATAGCAAACTAAGTATTGTGGAGGTAATTCAGGTAATCATTACCTTTTGGAGCCACATGATGTCGCTGTCTACCAAGAAGTTGTGACTAGCCAAGACCCAAAGTCGTTCCTCTGGCATTATCTGTCTCTAAAAGCCGAACAATGGCAGATGTCGCGGAATTGGATTAAAAGACTCCAGAAAAATACAATAGTTCATCTTTAAACTAAGACGAGATTTTTCTGATAGGAAACTGGTACTTAACATGGTGTATTCCTGGCAAGGAAATCCGGGATTCCGGCGCCTGCTGCTCTCTCTTCTGATCCTCGCAGTCTGGGAGGAGGGGAGCGGCCAGCTCCACTACTCGGTCCCCGAGGAGGCCAAACACGGCACCTACGTGGGACGCATCGCGCAGGATCTGGGACTGGAACTGGCGGAGCTGGTGCCGCGCCTTTTCCGGGTAGTGTCCAAAGGCCGCGGGGACCTTCTGGAGGTGAATCTGCAGAATGGCATTTTGTTTGTGAATTCTCGGATCGACCGGGAGGAGCAGTGCGGGCGGAGCGCGGAGTGCAGCATCCACCTGGAGGTGATCGTGGACAGGCCGCTGCAGGTGTTTCATGTGGAGGTGGAGGTGAAGGACATTAATGACAACCCGCCGGTGTTTCCATTAAAAGAACAAAAGCTGTTTGTTTCAGAATCCAGAATGCCAGACTCACGGTTTCCGCTAGAGGGCGCATCCGATGCAGATATTGGAGCTAACTGCGTTTTAACCTATAGGCTTAGCTCTAATGATTACTTCACGCTAGATGTGAATTCAAAGAACGACGAAAATAAACTGGTTGAGCTTGTGTTAAGGAAACCCTTGGACAGAGAGGACGCTTCGGCACACAACTTATTCCTGACAGCCACCGATGGAGGCAAACCTGAGCTCACCGGCACCGTTCAGCTGCTGGTCACTGTGCTGGATGTGAACGACAATGCTCCCATTTTCGAACAGTCTGAATATGAAATAAGAATATTGGAAAACTCGGACAACGGAACAACAGTCATCAGACTGAACGCTTCTGATCGGGATGAAGGAGCGAATGCGGCAATTTCATACTCTTTTAATAGCCTTGTTTCAACTATGGTTACCGACCAGTTCAGCATAGATCCAAATACTGGAGAAATAGTAGTTCAAGGTAATTTGGATTTTGAACAAGTAAATTTATACAAAATCCGCATTGACGCGACGGACAAAGGTCACCCTCCGATGGCAGGTCATTGCACTGTTTTAGTGAGAGTTTTGGATAAAAATGATAACGCCCCTGAGATTGCGTTGACTTCCTTATCCTTGCCTGTCCGAGAGGATGCTCGATTCGGTACCGTAGTTGCCCTAATCAGCGTGAACGACCTTGACTCAGGTGCCAACGGAAAGGTTACATGCTCCCTGACGCCTCACGTCCCCTTCAAGCTGGTGTCCACCTTCAAGAATTACTATTCGCTGGTGCTGGACAGCCCCCTGGACCGGGAGAGTGTGTCAGCTTATGGGTTGGTAGTGACCGCACAGGATGGGGGCTCTCCTTCGCTGTCGGCCACCACCAGCGTGTCCGTGGAGGTGGCCGACGTGAACGACAACGCGCCGGTGTTCCCACAGCCCGAGTACACGGTGTTCGTGAAGGAGAACAACCCGCCGGGCTGCCACATCTTCACGGTGTCAGCGCGAGACGCGGACGCGCAGGAGAACGCGCGGGTGTCCTACTCGCTGGTGGAGCGGCGGGTGGGCGAGCGTGCGCTGTCGAGCTACGTGTCAGTGCACGCGGAGAGCGGCAAGGTGTACGCGCTGCAGCCGCTGGACCACGAGGAGCTGGAGCTGCTGCAGTTCCAGGTGAGCGCGCGTGACGGGGGCGTGCCACCTCTGGGCAGCAATGTGACGCTGCAGGTGTTCGTGCAGGATGAGAACGACAACGCGCCAGCGCTGCTGGTACCTTGGGCGGGCCGTACTGGAGGCGCGGTGAGTGAGCTGGTGTCGCGGTCTGTGGGTGCGGGCCACGTGGTGGCAAAGGTGCGCGCGGTGGACGCAGACTCTGGTTACAACGCGTGGCTTTCATACGAGCTGCAACCAGTGGCTGACGGTGCTCGCAGTCCGTTCCGAGTGGGGCTGTACAATGGAGAGATCAGCACAACGCGCGCCCTGGACGAGGCTGACGCTCCGCTCCAGCGCCTACTAGTGCTGGTGAAGGACCACGGTGAGCCGGCGCTGACCGCCACAGCCACCGTGCTGGTATCGCTGGTGGAGAGTAGCCAGTCGCCCAAGGCCTCGTCGCGGGCGTTAGCGGGCACCGCGGGCCCGGAAGCAGCGCTGGTGGATGTCAACGTGTACCTCATCATCGCCATCTGCGCCGTGTCCAGCCTGTTGGTGCTCACGCTGCTGCTGTACACGGCGCTGCGGTGCTCGGCGCCGCCCAGCGAGGGCGCGCGTGGGCCGGGCAAGCCCAGGCTGGTGTGCTCCAGCGCGATGGGGAGTTGGTCATACTCGCAGCAGAGGCGGCAGAAGGTGTGCTCTGGAGAGGATCCGCCCAAGACCGATCTCATGGCCTTCAGCCCCAGTTTACCTGACTCTAGAGACAGAGAGGATCAGCCGCAGGCAACTGGGGAATCCTTTGCAAAGGTTAGTTTATAATATCTTTTCTGTTTATTTTGAATTTTTATAATTTTTCCTCTATCAACTTCCTCGTAATTTTATTTTAAAGAATCAAATTTGCCTGGGTTAAAATTTTACATATTCATTTTAACTAAATTCTTTGGGAATTTTAGGACATCAAGACAATATATATTGCCTTCTTTTTGTGTTTCATTATTCAATATATATTCATATATATAACTGCAGTTTCTAGTAAATTTTGTATCTGGTATCTTTACCTTATTTATTGTCTGTGATAATCAACTTTTTAGGAAATGATTTTTACGTCAACCTATAACACATACACAAACGCGCTCAAACAGAAATAATATAGCTCAATCAATGTCTGAAAGTGAACAACTCTGTTATCTTCCATCTTTGAAACCTCTCACGTGCACCTGCCAAATCACTTCCCTATATTTTCCCTCCAAATGTGGCCACGCATTTGAATTTTATAACTATAGTTGTTTGTAGCCTGTTTGGGGAAGTTTATCTAATTGGAATTGCACAAGATGTGTTATTTGTGCATTTGTTTGTGTGTTCTTTGTATTTATCACTCATTGTTTATGAAGTCATGCATATTGCTGCATGTGGTTGTAGCTCATTTATCTGTTTTTAGTGTTGTTTCACAAATATACCATGCATTATTTATTCTCCTGTTGAGGATTTTGCATTGTATCTCTTAATGTCTAGTTCAAATAATTCTGTCTTAAATATACATTTCTTTGGATGCCTATGTACACAGATTTCTCCTAAGTATTTACCTAGGAGTTCGGTTAGTGGATCACAAAATATGTGTATATCTTTACCTTGGGTAGATAATGCCAACCAATTTTCCTAGATGTTTTTACCTGTTTACACTCCTAGTAGTGTATAAAGAGTTTCTGCTGCTCCACATCATCTCTACATTTGTCAGATTATTTTCATGTCAGCCATTTTACTGGGTGAGTTTTGTATTCTCATTTGAATTCATTTCATGTTTAAATGAGGTTGAGGACCTTTCTGTATAATTCTTGGCTATTTTTATATCTTATTTTATTCAATAGCTATTGAAATCTGCTTGTTTTTCTATTTTGTTGTGTTTATCTTTTTTTTTCTTGTTTGTTTCCATGGAACTTTATTCCTTCACCTTGTATTTTTCTTATTACTTAAAAAAAGTCTTATTTTATGGACATAACCCATTTCTTGATATTTTTCTTCCTCATTGCTTGTTTTTGATTCCTTTGTATCTTTTATGAATAGAAATTTTTGATTTTAATTAAGTTCAATTTATCAATTTTTGCTTCCTGATTCTCTGTCATATAGATAATTTCCTGTGTTATGTTTGTTTCATTATTTACATTACATCTACAATCCATTTGGAATATATTCTTCATCACTATTGTAAACTAGGGATTAAAATTCATTTTCCCCCCATTTTTTGGTGTACTCATAAAGTGAGTTTTGAAGTGTTCACTTTTCTTTAATGTTTTTGAAAGAATTTAAGCAAGATAGGCATTGAGTCTTAAGTGTTTGATAGTATTCTCTAGTGAAGACATCTGGTCTTGGGCTTTTTTTGTGTTAAGAGGTTTTGACTACTAATTCAATTTCCTTACTAGTTATAGGTTTGTTTGGATTTTCCATTTCTTCACGATACAGGTTTGGTGGGTTGTATGTTTTCCTTGGTAGGAATTTATTCATTTCTTCTTGGCTATCTTCATTGATATATAATTGTTTATAATAATCTCTTATAATCGTGGCATCAGTTGTAATGCCTTTGCTTTCATTTGTGAGTTTAAGCCTCTTTTTTTCTTAGTTTAGCTTAGGGTTTATCAATTTTGTTGATCTTTTGAAAAAATCAACTATGTTTTGTTAATTTTTCTTATTATTTTTCTATTCCTTATTTCATTTATTTTTGCTCTAATCTTTATTATTTTCTTCCTTTTGCTTTGGGCCTAGTTTATTCTTCTTTTTCTTGTTCCTTAAATTATAAAGTTAGGGTTTTTTTTGGAGATCTTTCTTCATTTTTAATGTAGGCATTTATCAGTATAAACTTCCTTGTTAGTACTGCTTTTATTGCATCCTGAAAGTTTTGGTATGTTGTGTCATCATTTTCATTTATGTCAGTATGATTTTCTAATTTCCCTTTTGGTTTCCTCTTTGACTCTAAAAATTTGTTATTTAATTACCACATATTTGTGGATTTTCCAGTTTCACTTTCACTAATTTCATTCCATTGTGATATTTAGTATTCTTTCAATCTTATTAAATTTGTTAAGACTTGTTTTGTGATCTGATATATGATCTATTCTGGAAAATGCTCAGAATTTTCTTGAGAAGAATGTATATTCTACTGCAGGATAATTTCCTACCATGTTCTCCTGTTCTTTCATATTCTTTTTTCCTTTGTATTGATATCCATGTGTTTGAAAACAAAAACAAAAACAAAAACAAAACAGCCACTTCTCCCACTCTTTTTGGCTTGGATTTGTACAGAGAAAGACCTTTACTAGTCTGGCTGGCTAGAGATTCTGGGGAACTCTCAAACCTTTTCTGTGGATGCATCTGCCATGGACTTGTATATGTAAACTCCTAATTAGAAGGATCTGTTTGTTTCTTTTATTGGAGAGAGCTCTAATTTCTTGCTCCCTTTGGTATATGTGTACTGTACTGTGGGTCATCTGAAGCAACAGTATTCATTCAGCTCTTTTTGGTTCTGAGGAACTCTCAGGTATCTTAAATATGCTGAGTCCTACCACTGCCCTGTGTCAGATGAGACCACAACTATCCCCTTGGGCTGCCCACTAAAAAGTGGACTTTGGATGCATGCTGCACTCTTCTCTTTCCCACATGAGGGAGAGGGTGCTGAGTTTAATTGTGCTCTGTGTGCTGTGTCACAGGTCCTCTGGATCATCAGCATACAATCCAGCTCTTTATTTTTCTCAGTTGCCATCAGGCAGCTGGAATATACTGGGTTCCATCAGTGCTCTGAGACAGGGGAGACAGAAATCAGTCCCTTGGGCAGTCCCTCTGAAAAGTCAGAACATTTTGGGTACATGCTTTACTTTTCTCTTTTCCTCCCAGGGAGAAGCCAGGACCTGGGAGTTTCCTCCTGATCTAGTGGCACTGTGCTGGAGGACAGTACTGTAATTAGAGGGTATCCTAAATTTTCCTGTTATCTTTGATATAGCTGGGTTTGTACTTGCCTGGGGCACAGGACACTCTTAACTGATTTCTGGATTTCTCACCATGGGAACTGGCCTATCTATTGTTATTGACTTGGTATGTCTGTGGAGGGTCTGGTGCTTCTTATAACACCACTTTGCTGATGTCACTACCTCTGTTATTTTTTAAGGTTATATATGTATTAAGTTATATGCGTATTCTTATATTCTTTTATTAATGCTTTTACTGATTTCCTAGAGATTGTAACACACATTCTTGGCTTATTAAGACCTAAATTAAATCAATAGTTTTACCACTTTCAGACAATGCTAAGACCTTGAATAATAACTCCATTTATCTGCACCTCCCTTTTTGTTACTGTTATGTGTTTTAATTTTTCATATATTCTAGATACAAAATATATTATAATTGTTTTGTACAGTTAGCACTCATTTATATTCATGTTTCTCTCTGGGATCATTTTCTTCTTGAAGAAATTCTTTAATATTTCTTTTAGTGTGGCCTGCTGGTAAAGAAACCTTTAAGTTTTAAATTTTGTTTTCTTTTTCTTTTTTTTCTCCTGCTGTTTACCTGAGCTTTGTTGAATTTCTTCACTTTGACATTCAGAGCATCTTTAAGTTTTTTATATCTGAAAATGTCTTTATTTTACTATCACTTTTGAGATAGTTTTGTTGGGTATTAAAGTTATTATTTCCAGCACTTTCAAGATGACATTCCATAGTGTTCTTTAAGAAGACAGCTGTCAAGTTTATTGTTCAGTTAGTGTATCTTTTTTTCTCTTTAGCTCTCTTTACACATTTTTTTGTTTTTATTTTCAACAGATATACTATTACATGCCCAGTTTTAGTTTACTTTGTTTTTATCTTGTTTGCAGTTTTTAAAGCTTTTTGTATCTGTGGGTTGATATATTTTATCTTCTTAAGAAAACACTTAGCAATATGCCTTCAAATATTGTTTCTACTTCATATAATATTTTCTCTCCTCTTCTTCTGTGACTATAAGTGCATGTATGTTAAACCCTTTTACCATATCATTTTTGTCTTTTATACCTCATTTAAATTTTTAAATAACTTTTTCTCTTTGTTACATGAGGTATATTTTATTCTGACTCATCTTTTACTTTAGTTATTTTCTCTTGTTACTCCAGTCCACTATCCAAATCATCAATTGAATTATTATTTTTTTTTTTTGAGACAGAGTCTCACTGTGTTGCCTGGGCTAGAGTGCCCTGGCGTCTTAGCTCACAGCAACCTCCAACTCCTGGGCTCAAGTGATCCTCTTGCCTCAGCCTCCTGAGTAGCTGGGACTACAGGCATGCGCCACCATGCCCGGCTAGTTTTTTTTTTTCTATATATTTTTAGTTGCCCAGTTAATTTCTTTCTATTTTTAGTAGAGACGGGGTCTTGCTCTTGCTCAGGCTGGTTTTGAACTCCTGAGCTCAAACAATCCGCCCGCCTCGGCCTCCCAGAGAGCTAGGATTACAAGCGTGAGCCACTGCGCCCGGCCTGAATTCTTAACTTCAATTATGGCATTTTTCAGTTTTAGAATTTTCTTTTTCTTTTTAAAAATATATTTCTAACGTGGGTTCTGGCTAGTGTTATAAGAAACTTTCCTCCCAACAAGTTTCCACTCACTTGACCTTCAATTTAAAAACTGGATGTAACTTCAGAGATCATCATTTCTCTTAGTTTAATAATCAATCAATCTGTAGCTTAGAGGCATAAAAAATTCTCTTGGGGTCATATGCCTTGAATTAGCTCCGTTGTCTGTTTCCATCAAGTGAGCTCCTTTGACACTAAGGAAATCATTACAGTTGCGTGAAAAAAATAATAATTAATTTAATTTTCCATTCTCTTAGGGGTACTTTCGAATTACTCTCATATTTTCTATTCAAAGAAGATATATAATATGGACATTTTAGCACAATCCTCTATAGGGCAGTTATGCCTTCTCCTTTGAGCCATTATATTAATATTAATACAAGTAGTGCTAAGATGTGAATCATACGTACATGGTCTGCTTTCATAGGATAAATTAATTTTCATACAGAATTAATTTTTTAGGGGTCAAGTGACATAGCTGCATAAATTATTTATACAGTTCATGACCAGCCTGAGTGAGACCCCCATCTCTAAAAAGTATAAAATTAGCTTGGTATGGTGGCACACATCTGAAGTCCCAGCTACTCAAGAGGCTGAAGCAGGAGGTTCACTTCAGCCCAGGAGCTTGATGTTGTAGTGAGCTATTATCGTACCACTACACTCTAGCCTGGACAACAGAGTGAGACCCTGTCTCAAAAAAAAAGTTATGTATACATCTTTATACAATTGCTTCAACTTTTCCTCTTATTTCTCTGCAATCTGGTATACCTATATAATTTTCTACAGGTAAGGGAAGAGAAATATAGCTTATTAAAATTTTATTCTGAATTTTTGCAGATAATGAAGGACATCTATACTCTAATGAAAATTAAACTTTCTTGGGTTAGTGTATTTCTGAAGGCTTTCCATGAATTAAATGGAGACATCTTAAAGCATTACATGGTTTTTTTCAATATAAATTCATTCTCAAGGAAGAAGTTCTATTTACACAGTGACTTAAATATGACTGAAATATCTAGTGAAGACAGTAACTGACTAGATTAGTTAAGAAAGTAATCTATAATATTTGATTGAAAAATGGCTTGGAAGAAGATTAAAGTTTTTTTTTCTTCCTATGGAATCTCTCATGAAATTCACACTAGAGAATATATGGTTTTTGAGAAAATAAGCATCATAATAAGAGTTGATCATTGTAACACAAATGCAGGTGATAGTTTGAAAAGTAAATACAATTTAACAGATGTGGGGGTGAGTCAAATGTCGGGTCTTGTTTTCTCTAGAAATATCTATATAATTGCACGAGATACTTTTCCAGAATGAGAGGAGCATGTGAACTGATAATGTTGGTGACCTTTGCTTTATTGAGTATATCTTTTAAAATACTCAGTATCTACCAAAATATTCTGTAGATTACAATGCACACATTGTTAATACCACATTGTTAACTTGGCTTTTAAATATTTAATATTTACTTCTTTCAAAGGATATCTTTATGTGTTTTGTATGACATTCTGCCATAACTAATGGCATAACTTCATACTTTCATATCCTTCACTATTTATAACAGAAAGTAGGAAACATCAGTTGATTTTACTTTCAAAACATTTATTATCAATTTCTTGATTTTTTTACCATTGTGTACTAAATTATTTTTAAAATTATCACTATGAATAACTATCAGGCAAGTAGTCTTGAAAATTGATTAATGTTTAAATAATCTGAATGTTAAAGGGAAGTCATAACAACAGAGATAATAAGATTCTTACAAAACATAAAGGAAATGGGAAACACACCCTTAAAGATTATATCAGAAACAATTATATGACAATATCTTATTTCTTTGCATTACAAATTTGAATACTAGAAATCAAGTGAATTTCAACTGACTTTGCATTTTCTGGTAATTTCTTATTTCTTTTCAAGCGATATTTTAAATGTAAAAGTATCTAATAATAGAATTATTGATTGTTTGGTCTCACTTGTCTTTACAGGCAAGGAAGATTTTATAATAATTTAAGGAATTCTACAGACTATATACACAAGCAGAATGTTACTTATTTCTTCAATTAAAAAGTTGGTGACATTTTCTTTTGACCATAATTATTAAGTCAAGTCCAAATGATACCATGCAGTAAACAGCTGGAGAATTGAAAAGTAATGAAACTAATATAGAAGTAGCCCTGTTAAAGTAATATTCTTTTAAACATGATTACTTTTACTGGAACTTAAACATTTTGTGGAATAGTGCATCTTACAGACATTAGCATTTGACTTGCTGCATAAATGCAAGGATATGTGATTTCAAAATTTATAAAAACTGCTTTATCAGTAATAACAACTTGAAGAAATGCTACCTGAGTGCTTCTAATTTGAAAATTGTGTCAAAAGCTTACCAAAGTTGTTTTATTATGCTTTTGACTTCTAGAAAATTGAAATCTCCATATTAGTTTTTGAGTCAATATTGAAAGCAGATGGGTGTTATAGAGACATTAAAGAAACACGTTTTCATCAATTTAGAAATTAGTCTTCCAAAAAGAAACTGAGGCAAGAATGTTATCAAAATAGTTTTAGTTATTTTGAAAACAATATCAACAAAATATCAGCATTAAACATTGAATTTAGAATAAAAATTTGTTTTGTGAGTAACATGGAAATAATATCCAAACATTCCATTAAAAGAATATCGAAAAATTCAAAAAATTTAATAAGATATATTTAAGTAGAGAAAGAAGAAAGAATTCAAAACTTTAACTTTTAAAAGTTATTTTTATCAGCTTTGAAATATATAAACCTCTCTGTATATAAAATAAACCAGTACAAATTACTCTAGTAAAGATTGGGGTTTTGTGAATCCAGGTGTGTTGTTTTTGTATTTTAATGATATGCTTATATTGATGCATTTTTATTTAGACATTAATGATATATTTTGATTAGAGATAAGGGGTATAAAGAGTCGTAGGAATCGTCACTGAAATTCGGAAATATTTGAGAAATATAGGTAAATAAAGCAAAACGAAATAAAATACTTATCCTTTCATCCACATGATGTCGCTGGACACCGCAAGGTTTTTTCCCCCTCGCCAACATCAAGGGAATACACTGAGTACATTTTCCTTAGACAGAAAGGAAAAGGACCTTCCATTTTTGGCTCTGCTAAGAAGCTCAAAAAGGTGAGCAAATAAAAAATATATAGTAAATTGGGAATTAAGTTTCCAAAAAATATTCTGTGGTGATGCAATAGAGATTTGAAAATTGGAACGAGATTGCGATGGTATATTCCCAGAGAGGAAGTCCCCAATCCCGGCGCCTGCTGTTCTGGCTTCTCCTCGCTGCATGGGAGGCAGGGAGCGGCCAGCTCCACTACTCTGTCCCGGAGGAGGCCAAACACGGCACCTTCGTGGGCCGCATCACGCAGGATCTGGGGCTGGAGCTGGTGGAACTAGTGCCGCGCCTGTTCCGGGTGGCGTCCAAAGACCGCGGGGACCTTCTGGAGGTGAATCTGCAGAATGGCATTTTGTTTGTGAATTCGCGGATCGACCGGGAGGAGTTGTGCGGGCGGAGCGCGGATTGTAGCATCCACCTGGAGGTGATCGTGGACAGGCCGCTGCAGGTTTTCCACGTGGAGGTGGAAGTGAAAGACATTAATGACAATCCTCCCAGGTTCTCCCGAGAAGAACAAAATTTATTCATTTTAGAGTCAAGAATGCCAGATTCGCGGTTTCCTGTAGAGGGCGCATCTGACTTGGATATCGGAGCAAATGCAGAATTAAGATATAAATTAAATCCTAACGAATATTTTGACTTGGATGTTAAAACAAATGAAGAAAAAACGAAATTTTTAGAGCTAGTTTTGAAGAAATCCTTAGATAGGGAAGAAACCGAAGAACATCGTCTATTACTGATTGCAATTGATGGAGGAAAACCCGAACTAACAGGTACAGTTCAGTTGTTGATCAATGTATTGGATGCGAATGATAACGCCCCGGAATTTGATAAATCCATTTATAATGTGAGACTGTTGGAAAATACACCGAGTGGGACATTAGTTATTAAATTGAACGCCTCAGATGCAGATGAGGGCATTAATAAGGAAATAGTGTATTTCTTTAGTAATCTTGTTTCTGACGATGTAAAATCCAAATTTATAATCGATTCTAATAGCGGCGAAATAAAAGTGAAGGGAGAGCTGGATTACGAAGACTGTAACTTATATGAAATTAATATTGATGCAGTGGATAGAAGTGCATTCCCATTAACAGGGCACTGCAAAGTAATAGTGAAACTTCTGGATGTGAATGATAATATCCCAGAGATGGCCATAACCTCCCTTTTTCTGCCTGTCAAAGAGGATGCTCCTACAAGCACCGTCATCGCCCTGATCAGCGTGTCTGACCTTGACTCTGGTGCCAACGGGCAGGTGACCTGCTCTCTAACGGCCCACTTGCCCTTCAAGCTGGTGTCTACCTTCAGGAATTACTATTCCTTGGTGCTGGACGGTGCCCTGGACCGCGAGAGCATATCTACCTATGAGTTCGTGGTGATCGCGCGGGACGGGGGCTCTCCTTCGCTGTGGGCCACCGCCAGTGTGTCCGTGGAGGTGGCCGACGTGAACGACAACGCGCCGGTGTTCCCACAGCCCGAGTACACGGTGTTCGTGAAGGAAAACAACGCGCCAGGCTGCCATATCTTCACGGTGTCTGCGCGGGACGCGGACGCGCAGGAGAACGCACGGGTGTCCTACTCGCTGGTGGAGCGGCGGGTGGGCGAGCGCGCGCTGTCGAGCTACGTGTCGGTGCACGCGGAGAGCGGCAAGGTGTACGCGCTGCAGCCGCTGGACCACGAGGAGCTGGAGCTGCTGCAGTTCCAGGTGAGCGCACGCGACGCGGGCGTGCCACCTCTGGGCAGCAACGTGACGCTGCAGGTGTTCGTGCTGGATGAGAATGACAACCCGCCAGTGCTACTGGCGCCTCGGGGTGGCAGCGGCGTTGGTCTAGTGAATGAGCTAGTGCCGCGATCTGTGGGGGCAGGCCACGTGGTGGCGAAGGTGCGCGCGGTGGACGCCGACTCTGGCTACAATGCGTGGCTTTCATACGAGCTGCAACCGGCGGTTGGCAGTGCTCGAAGTCCGTTCCGCGTGGGGCTGTACACTGGCGAGATCAGCACAACGCGTGCCCTGGACGAGGCGGACGCGCCGCGCCAGCGTTTGCTTGTGCTGGTGAAGGACCACGGTGAACCCGCGCTGACCGCCACGACCACAGTGTTGGTATCGCTGGTGGAGAGTGGCCAGGCGCCGAAGGCCTCGTCTCGGGCACTGGCAGGCACTGCGAACCAGGAGATGGCACTGGTGGATGTCAACGTGTACCTGATTGTCGCCATTTGCGCCGTGTCCAGTTTGTTCGTGCTCACTCTGCTGCTGTACACGGCGCTGCGGTGCTCGGCGCCGCCCACCGAGGACGTATGTGGGCCGGGCCAGCCCCGACTGGTGTGCTCCAACGCGGCGGGGAGCTGTTCTTACTCGAAACAGAAGCAGCAGAGGGTGTGTTCTGGGGACAGTCAGCCCAAGACCGACCTCATGGCTTTCAGCCCCAGCCTTCCTCAGGGTCCCACTTCCACAGACACTGTAAGTCTCAAAAGTCTTATTATACACCAATATTTCCTCCTAATCCTTTAATACTAATGTGCCACATTTTCCTCAATTTCTTTTGTTTTTTAAAATTATAGCTTAGTACATAATTATTGCAGCAGCTTCTTAGTTCTTTACTAGTACTAATTCATGTTGTTAAAATTACTGTTATGTTTAAAATCCATTTTATTGGTGGTAATCTCTTTGCACTAAATCTTTCAGTAACTGTTTTCTTTTATATGAGGTTTCTACTGATGGGATAATTGATTCATCTGTTTTCTATGATATTGAGTATTTTAAAAATTATATTTGTAAATAAGCACTTTAATTTTGAAAATCTATAAAATGTAGGAAAATAATCATAAGACCTATGTTTTGGAGTCATTCTAAAGTCTCCTTTTATGACTACATAGAAATGCTTTAGTACCACCCCTTCAATTTTGCCTTTTTGTTTCCATTGAATTTCAATTATTTTAATTTTTTACTACACTAGTTTCTTTTTTCAGTGATATTTGTGCAGTAAATGATTTATTTTAATTTTGCCTAAATAGTTGGCCTTGCATACTCATGATTAATTTTAATTATAATTTAAAATTATAGTGTTAATCCCTTCATTTCATTGATTTTTAATAGGAAATATATTTGCATAGCGTAATATTCTAGAAGTACAAAAGAATGTAGTAAAAATTTCCCTTCCACCTCCTTTGCAAAGCCATTTAATATACCTTTTCGAACACTTCGAACATTCTTATTTCTTGGATATCTTTCTAGAGATATTTTCTTTATGTACAAATGACTTCCCTACCCCCTTTAAAAACATATTAGTATTGCTTTTAATCTTTTTTCAACTAATAATATATCTTGATCATCATGACTTAACGTTACTGAAACAGATTTCTCATTCTTTTATCTAGATCTATGGTGTTCCATTATGTGGATATATCAAAGTCTATTTTTCCCTTAACTTAACAGTGGAACAATGATTTAATTTTCCTGAAATTTGCATATTTTCAACTTATGCATTATTATATTGATGAGACACAATTGTGAGCTCCTCTAGTTGAGAAAATCCTAACATATTTTGGTTACAAAAACTTATTTTATTTTAAAATATGGAATGCTTCACAAATTTGCATGTCATTCTTGTGCAGCAACCAATTTAATCTTCTCTGTATCATTCCAATTTTAGTATACGTGCTGCCGAAGGGAGGGCTAGGTCAGAAAATTTTACTGTTTATTACTGCTTTTAATTTCAGACTTCTTTTCTTTTCTTTCTTTCTTTCTTTTTTTTTTTTGTAGAGATAAGATTTTGCTCTGTCACCCAGGCTAGAGTGCAGTGGCATGATCATACCTCATTGACCCCTTGAACTGGGGTCAAGTGATCCTCCTTGCCTTAGCTTCCCAAGTAGCTGGGACTACAGTCATGTACCAACACACCTAGCTAATTTTTAAATATTTTTGTAGAGATGAAAATGTTGTGTTGCCCAGGCTGGTCTTGAACTTCCAGCCTCAAGGGTTCCTCCTGCCTGGGCCTCCCAGAGTACTGGTATTACTCTGGTGTCATGAGCCACCATTTTTAGGTTAAAAAAAAATATATATATACACACACATATATAAGATATATATGTGTAAAAAAATAAACTATATATGTGTATATATATACACACACACACCCCACAATACAAACTCCCCGCTTGAGTTTGTTGTTTAAAAAGAGTTGTTTATTACAAAACTGTACATTTGAGTCCACCATAGACAAATATCCTGTCCATCTCAAATGAAAACCATTTTCTACTCTTTTTGGGGAAAAAAGTATAGGTTTACTAGGTAATAAATGTTCCACACTTCATATGATAAAATGTTAATTCTCTATTTCGATTGCTTTGCCTATTTCTTTTTTTTTTGAGACAGAGTCTCACTCTTTTGCCCCGGCTAGAGTGAGTGCCATGGCGTCAGCCTAGCTCACAGCAACCTCACACTCCTGGGCTCAAGCAATCCTTCTGTCTCAGCCTCCCGAGTAGCTAGGACTACAGGCATGCGCCACCATGCCCGGCTAATTTTTTCTATATATTTTTAGTTGGCCAATTAATTTCTTTCTATTTTTAGTAGAGATGGGGGTCTCCCTCTTGCTCAGGCTGGTTTCGAATTCCTGTCCTTGAGCGATCCACCCACCTCGGCCTCCCACAGTGGTAGGATTACAGGTGTGAGCCACAGCGCCCGGCCCCAATTAATTGTTTTTATTTATTTATTTTTTTTGAGAGAGAGTCTCGCTCTGTTGCCCAGGCTAGAGTGCTGTGGTGTCAGCCTAGCTCACAGCAACCTCAGACTCCTGGCTCAACCAATCCTCCTGCCTCAGCCTCCCAAGTAGCTGGGACTACAGGCGTGTGCATCCACACCTGGCTAATTTTTTTCTAGTTTTAGTAGAGATGGGGTCTCACTCTTGCTCAGGCTCTTCTGGAACTCCTGACCTCAAGCGATCCTCCTGCCCTGGCCTCCCAGAGTGCTAGGATTACAGGCGTGAGCCACCACCACGCCAGCTAACAATTAATTCTTTGAAAAGGCTACTGTGGTCAGAATGCTTGCCAAAGAAGATATTTTCCCCAAAGCTCCCAAACCAAGTGCACAGAACCTGCTCACCTGGACTTTTCCTTTTTCTATGTATAGTATGCTAAGAAAATTGTCAGTGGTTTGGGCCTCTGGTTTTACATAAATAAGACACGACCTCTCATTTTTTCTCCTCAAGAAAGTGCTACAAAAACTTTACACTTCATTCAATGAAAGGTTTTCGTTTTTAACTTTAAATTTCTTTTTAAAAATAAAACAAATACTGCCTTCCAGTACTTTTTTAAAAAAAACAAAACAAAAGGAGGCTTATGAAAAAGGGGGTATGGGTAATTCTTTACCTGCTTTGTAGGCAATATAGGAATGAACAATTGCTAAAGTTCCAGGCCATGGAATTGCTTCTTCCTTCTTCAGCATCTGAAAAGATTTTTAGAATTTTACCTTGAGAAGGAGGTTTAAACATACATCCTGCATCTAACAGCAAGCAGCGGTGTCTGTGGCTACTGGCAGACAAAATCCAGGAAGGATTTATGGTAGCAGTGGTCTATAGTTTCTAGACTAACCAGTTCTAAATATCAGCCTAGGAAAATGAAGTTCAATGGCAGAAAGAGCCAGGACACTTGAGCCCAGACTTAGAAGGAGGCTGGGACTTGACTGAGCATCGCTGCCTTTCACACACACAACGTCCAACCACTCCCGACACCCAGAACCACCAACACAGAAGCTGCACGTCGGCACGATGGCAGCAGCCACTGGCAGTCTTGTCCTTGACCTCATATGGGCTGCCTGTCTCAATTTTAGCTTTATGTGTCTCTCAGAGACAGCTTGTCCAAGGAAATTAAATATCAGTTCCAAACACTAAAGTAGAATCTAGACCCTGTGCAGAAAATTATCAGAGGGCCACAAAATGGCATCAGGAAGAGGACAGAGAACGGCCTATTGTACCACAGAGACTGCAGCACGAGGACCGAGATTAAAAGAGGAAAACCAGAATCCTCTCCACTCAGGATTCCAAAGAACTGAGCAGGATCCCAATGCTTGCTAAGCTACTGGGCTTATTTATTTTTGATTTATACTTTGCCTACTTCCAAAAAACACTTGAGACAGCCTGTGATAAAAATTGTAATGATATAAAGATACATGGATAGTTGAGAAAAAGAGATCAGAAACCAAACAGAGAAGGAGGGAGGAGGCTAGGATAGTTCCCAATATGTCTGCCCTTTCAGTCCATGAAGTATCAAGATGGCACTTTACAGTTCGTTCTCTGAGCCTGATGACAACATAGGTTAAAAGTGAAATGGCTGCTATTTTAATTAATCAGATGGGCAGTCTTCTTTAAAGATTTTATTCCCCAAAGAAGAGTTCCAAAACCATATACTAGGTTTGGTCCACTCTTAGAGAATGAGGCAGAATGAATTTTTACAAAGAAGATAAGTCATTTCAAATATAAGGAAGCAGTTAGAGTCCAGTACTCAGTTAGTACTCCAGTACTCCTAGTACCTCAGTACCAGGACAGAGAGGCTCTGAGGGAAGGAAGGCTGTGCCCCTGCGTGCTGGGCCATGAAAGAGAAGATGTGGCCTGGAGAAGAACACCTGGGAGAGAGAACAGACTGCACCGTTCCCCAGGAAAGGAACTCCTCCTGACGGTGGTGTCCTTCTCCTCCTTGGCCCCTCACCCATCTGACCCACCCACCGCACCTGGTCCTGACATCTGGGACAGATCCACATGCCCTTGGGAATCGCCTTCAGAGGAGGGTCTAAGCAGTCCAGATGATACACACGGGAACATGTGTCGCACATCAGCAACTGGCCGCTTTTTCTGCAAACGCTGCAAAAATCCTCATGGATATCACCCTATAAAATTGAGAGGAAAGGTAAGAAAAAGGACAAAAAAGATAAAATTTTAATGTTAACATGCACATCCTGGATGCATATAAATGTTTTAGGAGCATCAGCTGCCACATTAGGAGAGTGTTCAAGAAAAGCAGGAATCACCAAGGGCACAAGCCCCCCCGCACTCCATACAATTCAGGTTCCTGGGTGGGGACAGTAGTTTCCCCTTATCTGTGGGGGACATGTTTCAAGACCCCCAGTAGATGTCTGAAACCACAGATAGTACCGAACCCTATCTATGCTGTTTTTCCCTACACATCATATCTATGATAAAGTTTAATTTATAAATTAGGCACAATAAGAGATTAGCAACATAACTAATAAAACAAAACAATTAATATACTGTAATAAAAAATTATGTGAATGTGATCTCTCTCACTTTCTCTCTCTTAATATTTTCAGACTGTGGTTGACCGTGGGTAACTGAAACCATGGAAAGCAAAAACTCACAGGGGGGAATACTATATTCTTAATTTAAGTTAGAGTTTACATGAAAGGTCTGTAGTCGCCTAGGCCAAAATTAACTTTATAGGTGATAGCAAAGCATTTATTATGTTTTGGTAGAGGCCAACCCACAAATAATTTTATAGGCACTGAAATCCATTCATCAAAGTGTTTTATAATATGACACAAACAATTCTGATTACCTATCACTTCTGGGGAAAAGGAAGGAAAAGGAAAGAAGGAAAAGGAAAGAAGACAGACAAAAAAATGGAGTTTTACTGAACTCCTGGCTTGTTCAGTGAGAAAAAATATAGTGAAAGTTCAAATGGGAAAAAATTAAGTCAGGAGCAAATTAAACTCATCATCTGTCTAAAATGAAGACTCTGTCTAGTAGACCCCTTGAACCCTCTTGTGGGGAAAAATAAGATAAAATGAAGAATTTAAAAAGCCAAAGCAACAGCTGACAATGTTCTCCTGAAATGAGTACTCTGCATTTGCTGTTCAGTGGACCATTCTATTCTGGGAGACTGGATCCCTGTAAGATCCTTCACTGGCTGGAAGAAGGCAAGCGGCCCCCATCCACCCTGCCCGTCTCTCCCACCCCTGTCAGCGAGGGGATGAGCACTCAGGTAAGTCTGCCGGAGCCTTCTAAACAGAAGGCAGCATCCAAAAAAACAGTTCTACTTACAATTTGGAGAGGAGAACACAGAAAAATAAAGAGCTGTTAAAGAGCAAGTCAATCCCTGGCCTGTTCTCTGGATGGGGTTAACGCCACTGATAAGGACACCAGGGTGACCCGGCAAGTCGAGCCAATGTGTTGCTTTAGATTTCAAGGTCTAATGCAGAAATTGTGCACAGAGAGCAATGCCGAGTCCTTCCTGCCTGTGATGTTATCCCTCTGCCACTGCTACTGAAGGAACACATCTTCATAGACATAGAATTTCTCTCCAAAGGAAAAGAAACTTTCTCTATAATTCACTAGGGTATTTTGGAGCCTATGAAATATGCTGCAAAAAGTTATAAGATACATCATGGTGTGGATGGATTTTAATCTTAGTAAGAAAATGTCATTTCTGGGCAGCAAAAAAGATACTCAATACATGTACAAAAATATTACATGAGAATGCAGCCTAATAGTTTAACTTCCAGGCACCAAAAGAGGTAAGGTTTCATCCCTGGATTAACCATGACCTCATTATAAAATCCTTCATTATTAAAAACAGGCTGAGGGGTGCTCTTTTCCTCTGGAGGGTTAGTCTTTCTTGAACCTCAGGCCCAAGTTTTAAGTCTCCATCTTTATGAAGTTTATAAAAAATTTCTGGTTTCAAAGACTGTTTTACACTAATCATAGATAAAATTATCAGTGGAGAAGTGAATGAGTTAAACTGGACATCTTATTCAGAGGGACTTGTTGGAGTAAGTAGAATTTTGCTCACTTTCCTTTGCTCCTGAGTAAGGAGGACATCGAGTATAAGGCAGAGAGTACAGAAAATAAAGGTTAAATAATTCAAGTTTATAAAGGAAAGAAAACTTTCTATCCTATTTACGTATCCTATATATCAGTAGTTCCTAATAGTTTTGGTGTGAGCATACCTTTACACTCTTAAAGTTACTAAGGACCCCAGAGAGCTTTTATATAAGTTGTATCTATTAATACTTACTATAGTAGAAGTTATGATACTTTTGACTTTGAAATAATTACAGAATCACAGAAAGTTATGAAAACAGTATGTTGAAAAATCCTAAACCCAAGAATACACAGGCATACATTCCATTAGCTGTCAGAGTGATGATATTATCACACATCATACGATATCTGGAAAATCCCATTGTTCAGTCTTGAGAGAATGGGAGTGAAAATGGCAAATGACCTTGTAGCATTATTATGAAAATAATTCTGATTTTACAGCCCCCTGAAGAGTCTTGGGGACTCCCAGACTATACTTTGAGGACGGCTGCCCATAGAAATGAATATAAAATGCCAAGATTCTTCATCCATCCAGAATTGGTTATTTGCCTAAAGAGAGCAGGGGAAGTCCATGGAGGTACTGCACCTGCTCAAAAGGCTTAAGCTTTGGTGACTGGCCAAATTATTATCATAAATCGCCACATGGTTAAGTTGAAAGATGAATGGCCCATGATTCTTTGCTAGGAGCTGAGGAAGTATCTTTCTAGGAAACATGCTGGCTATATCAAGTGCCACTTTATCACGTGCTAAAAAAATTCTATAATTATGTCAACTTATCTTCCCTTCTTATAAAAACAATGAGTGGCAACAAGATACATCCTGAGGATTAGTGTCTGGCTGGGTCTTTTTTTTTTTTTTTTTGAGACAGAGTCTCACTTTCTTGCCCTGGCTAGAGTGAGTGCTGTGGCGTCAGCCTAGCTCACAGCAACCTCAGACTCCTGGGCTCAAGCAATCCTCCTGCCTCAGCCTCCCAAGTAGCTGGGACTACAGGCATGCGTCACCACACCCGGTTGATTTTTTCTATATATTTTTAGCTGTCCAATTAATTTCTTTCTATTTTTGGTAGAGACGGGGTCTCACTCTTGCTCAGGCTGGTTTCGAACTCTTGAGCTCAAACGATCCACCCGCCTCGGCCTCCCAGAGTGCTAGGATTACAGGCGTGAGTCACCGCGCCCGGCCTTGGCTGGGTCTTGTATTACCAAGCCCTTCTAAATGTTTATTGATCCCCAGAAATGCCTGTCTCTCAACTGTTACTGTTTAATTAATGTTGCTGGGGGTATGCTACTCAGCAGCAAACATACAGACCCTATGTGTTGATTTTAATCACTGCCACTGTTGGGATATTGTAAAAATAGAAGTCAATTGCCTTTTTAAAAAAATACATTTCACTGAGTTTAACTTAGGACATTCTGAACATATTTAATAATTTTAGAAAAGCTTTCTTTTACCTTTAGATTTCTACAAAGCACAATATTTGCATTTTAAGATAAAACCTGGAAGAAGCTCTTAGTTGTGGTTTAATCTGAGTGGATCTTTTGGGTTCAGTCTCTCAAAGAAAACTATAAACTCTCTCAACCAAAAACAAACAAACAAACAAAAATATTGTTTAGGAAAGTGACTCACACATAGAACAACAAAGTCATCTGTCCCCCTGCGTTTATGCAACATCCCAGAAGGACAGCTCTACCAAGAACCCAATAAGCTGGTGATCCTTTGTCAATTCTTCAACTGAGGAAACTGGGTGCCAGCAAACAAGGTTTCTGACAGGGACTCCTGATGCTCATTAACAGGACAGTTAGAAAACCTGTACCAATTACTAATGCAAAGTCAGGGAGGCTGGATAAAGCATGGAATCTTTAGAGTGATGACGAGTATGTAGCCACCACTATTTCTAAGGAAGGAAACCTGTCAGAGAACAGAATTCTTCTATGATCCTGGTCCTCCAAAGAAAACACTTTCTTTGTTGCAGCTGGAATTTTAACTCAGAATGTTCATATGGTATTCTTATGCTCTTTGGAGAACGGTATGTCATTAATGAGTTCTGAGAACCTTCGAGGGACATTTTACCTCAAGATAGTCAAAGACAAGCTCTGTAATTCACAAAAGAACTTAAACATGTGCAAAATGAAACTGTTGGTTTCTCTCCTCAAATCTGTTCCTCTTGTAATCTTTAGAAAATGGCACTTCATCTTTCTAGGTGTTTAGGCCAAAAACTTTGGATTTATCCTTGACTGTTCTCTTTTTTGCATAAATCACATTCCATCCTGATGGCTCTTCAAAATATATGCAGGCAGTCACTTTTCTCCATCTCTGCTTCCACCATCCTCATAGGCCAAGCTATCAGCAACATCTCTTGCCTGAACAATTACAACAGACTCTTAGCTGGTTTTCCTGCTTCCATCCTACTCCAACTACAGTCCCTTCTCCATATTTTAGACACCGTGATCCTTTCGAAATCCAAGTTGATTTTGAAGATACCTTAAAAATGACAAATGCAGGCAAGAACCATCAAAGGACGCTAAAACAATAGGGTGAATTTGTTGGGAAACTGGGTAATTTATATAGACTCAAAGCTATCTCCACCAGAGGAAAAGGCACATTTATAAGTAGGAAAATCTGATAGAAACTATCTTAAGAGACAGAGATTAACACTGCCGACAGTGGGGCAAGACTGACATCACGTGCCTCCTGCTGAGATGTACTGAGAAGGACTAGTAATTGACGAATGAGTTCAGAATACTGAATCTATTGTTGAGGGAAAAAAAAATCAGTCCGAATGGAGAGGTACTCTGTAGAGCGACTGGCCTATCTTTTAAAAAATGTCAATGTTATGAAAGACAAAGAAAGGCTGAGAGGACTAAAGGAGACTAAAGAGACAACACCATGACAATAAATGTCAACAGTAATCCTGGAGTGCATCCTGGAGCAGAAAGAACACAGTGTCAGAAAAGCAAGTATCGGGACAATTGGAGAAATGTGAATATGGACTGTATATCGTGTACTAATATTTTATCGATGTTAAATTTCCTCAATTTGATAAATGCATTGTGGCTATACAAGAGAATATCTTTGTTCTTAGGGGATATACACCGAAATATTTTGGGGTGAAGAGTCATGAGGTCTGCAACTTTTTGTTAGCTGGTTCAGCAAAAAAAGTAAGATAGAGAGAGTGGGGGGGGAGAAGCAGATGTGGCAAAAACAACAACCGGTGAATTGAGGTGAAGGCTATACTTTGCACTGTTATTGTAACTTTTCTGTAGCTTTGAGGTTTTTCAAGAGAACAAATGAAAAATTATGTCACTCCTCTACTCAAAACCCTCCAGGAGTCTCCCATTTTACTTAGAATAGAAGTCACAAGTCCTATAAAACTGGCCCTGCCACCTCTGGGGTCTCCCCTCCCACCACTCTGGACAGCTTGCTCTGCCCAGCTCCCCTGGCCTTTTCTTTCAACATGCCATGCACACTCCCACCTCTTGGCTTCTGCACTGCCGTTCCCTCTGCGTGTAATGCTCTTCCCCAAGACACGCCCATGGTTCCTTCACTTCCTAACAGAGAGGCTTTCTCTCACCACTCTTCATAAAATAGCAGTCTCCTGCCACTGTGCTTATGTCCTCAATCTAGGCTACTTTTCTTCACCATACTTCTCACTACCTCACGTATTATACATTCGCTTTCTTACCATTTGCCTCTTCCCACGGAATATGAGCTCCTTGAGGGCAGGGAGTTGCTTTTGCTCCCTGCTGTGTCCCCAGCCTCAAAACAGCCACTTGCTCAGCAGAGGAGTGCTCAGTAAGCATCTGCTGAGTGAATTCACTGCTTTGTAAATGCTGATTTAAACATTTAGAGCACTGGTTCACACTCCTGCAGTTTGTGGGTGAAGGGCTACTAACTATGTGACTCTTTTTTAGGAACTTGTTTCTTTTTTTTAATTTTAAAAAATTTTTTTATTCTTTAGAGACAAAGTCTTACTTTTTCACCCAGGTTGATCTCAAACTCCTGGCCTCAAGCAATCCTCTCACCTTGGCTCCAAAGTGTTGGAATTACAGGCATGAGTTACCTCGCCTGGCCAGGAACCTGTTTCTGATCAACTCTGCTGAATAAAG
Source organism: Avahi laniger (assembly GCA_963575035.1). Lineage (NCBI taxonomy): Eukaryota > Metazoa > Chordata > Mammalia > Primates > Indriidae > Avahi > Avahi laniger. The sequence goes on along the minus strand of CAUYSK010033623.1, from coordinate 27,941 downwards.
TTGCTCTAAAGAAAACTTTCCACTTCTGGAATTATACTTGAAGCAGCAAACACGGGCTGCTAGGGGAATACATGACTTGTTCATTTTCCCTACTCCCAAAACACTAATGATAGAAACCTGTACACCTCTCAATTATATGAGATGATTTCCCCATCCCATCCCTTTTCTGAGAAACCATTTACAGTAGATCAAATTCAGACTGTGAAAACTCTGACTGAGCTTCCTGATGTTATTTTTAACATGATTCTCAAGGACATGGAAGGTCTGGGACCTCAGAATGGAGCTGCCATACATGGCATACAAAGCATCCTGTAGCGTTTACTGTTGTTCCAGGGTTAATCAAGAAGATGCAAGCTGATAAGGAGACAACAATATGATAACGCTTTTCCCAATTTAAGCTCTCGGAAAGAGAGCGAACTTTTCCCAAGTTACTTACGTCTGTGGAGGTGGGGCTGGGCAGGGACACAGGCTGAACAGGTGCAGGGAAAGTGAATGTGGTCTCTGTCTTTTCATTTTCAGGGGAGTCAGGATGACTGGATTGGGGGGATGTTGGGGTAAGGGCTCCAAACCCCAGCACTGCATTGTATTTTGGAGGACGACCTATATACCAAGAGAAGGGAACAAAAGGGAAAAAGGGGGAGGGAAAGAGAGGGGGAAAATGATCTTACATACCTTTGGCCAGTGTTCCTCATTGGCTAGCATGGAAAAGGAAGTGAGGTAGCAGACAGAAGGTTAATACAACAGTCCAAAAGGAAGGAAGAGAAGCAAAGACTTAAATGTCATTAGAAACAACTACATGAATCTCAAGAGAAGGGAGGATAAGAGAGCCTTGGAGAATGACAGAACTGCTGGCTCATGTAAAAAGACCTCACCTTGGGCAGATTATGGTGAAGTTCCTGGACTATTAAAATTTAAGATTTCTAGTGCAAGAACCAAGATGTCAAAGCTCAATGGGAGCCAGGGCCAGGAATAAGAATTCATTTTTTCATATCTTTTGCATATTGTCTCTAAGGTTTCTCTGCAATCACCATTCTTACAGTAAAACTGATGATTCTTACTTCCCACAAACTGATTTATTTAGGATTTCTGCTTTTCCTTTTCTTTCCTGTCTACATTTTGGTCATTTTGCTGCTTGTGAGGGTAGAGAGGCAAAGCAAGGAGGCAAAATTCACATTAGCTATTCTTACTTCTTGCTCTTAGAGCTATCAAGAGAGACGTTCTGATAGTAGCTGAAACCTGAGAGCGAAAATGATGCTCTGGGCCTAACAATGAATTTAAGTACTTCTGGCTCTAGATACCTTCCCCGGTTGACTGAAAACTTGTCTCCCCTGTTTCCATTACAAAGACTCTGGTGAACTATATGTCTGAAAACTGGGGCTGTTCCAAAGTCTCAGGAAAGGCCCTGTCATCAGTACTACTAACTGAGAGCCTGATTTGTGCAAGATCATTTTGAATCAAACCTCACAGCTACAAAGAATCTATAAATGAGCCCTATGGTATAGAAAGTCTAGGTCAACCACTCTTGTCTCACCACACATCTAATACAGGGTCCTTATCGTCTCCAGAGTCATAGCTTACAAGCTGTGAGTGATCCGAAGTATATGTCCAGCATAGCAAAGGAAAAAAAAAGAGCCAAAAAGGTACAAAACTGCCTATAAGCACTCGCAGATGGTATATACGATCATGACTTTGCCAAGTTATAATTTATATTAGGATTATGCACAAGACTCATGATTCTGTCAGACATTACACAAACATTACCTCTCTGTGTTAAACTGGCAATGTCTACGGTACAAAGACAGATCTTACTGGTTTGTCTTTTCTAGGAAATTTAGTGCTGCTAGAAGGGGAACCGGAAGATGAATGCTCTTTGTTTACCCACGGAAGGCACATTCTAGGCTTTGAGAATGCAGGCTTCTATCCTCTGACCTTGGCAAGAGATGCCAAGGTCTTTCTGGCTCATTTAACTCCCATCCTCTTAGCAGATACTGTTCACTATCAGGTAAATTAACTGTGGCCTCTGGCTGGGGGGCTCCTTTCTGAGAACTGCGTCAGAGGTCACTAAAAAAACTGCTGAACACGAAACAAAACAACAAAAAATAACCTATGGCACTGGTTACGGTGGCCCAGGAATCAATATAAAGCAATGACTTAGAGTTTCCCATCTAAATATTTTTGGCAACTTGAATGATAGGACTGAGAAAACATTAAAATGAGTTACTAAGGGTGGGTATCTCTTTTTGTGGGTAGGGAAAGGTAATGGAATAGTTATAGTCCTGCCTAAGGCAGAAAAAGGGTCGAGATGACCTCCTAAGCCTCCAATAGCTCGAGATTGTGTGTGCATATGCAAAAATTAGTATGCTACTCCACTCACTCTGCAACCTTTCTAGCCTGGAACTATAATTCAGGGACACATTACCATGTGGAGAAAAGGACCTTGGGATGTATTACTGACATCAAAGAACAATTTCAGTACCTTGTTTATGAGCTCAAACCCTGAGCCATTAAGACCTATTTAGACCTGCATAGTCAGAGATGCTGCAGCTGCTGCTGTTTTTTCTGTCCTAAGAGTAGAGTAGAATGCCCATGGGAAGGTCTGAAATGTGGGAATGGAGTGCTTTAGGAATTTGTGCTTTGGGAAACCTGTTTTGACAGTAACCTTTTTCTTACATAGTTGGGAGATACCCTCTTCTCAATGATTCTAAGTTCAGAGTGTGGCTACCTTTCTTCTTCCTGGAAAGTCTGCAGCTCCCAGAAACTTAGAGTCACACTCTGGTCTCACTGGCAGCAGGACAACCAAGACGCTATGAGGAATACCTTGGCAACAGCATTGCTCTGTTCTGCTTAATGATGCTCAAATGCTTCCTTTTACGTGGTGTTCTGTTCACTGTGCTATTCATGGATGGCCTGGCGGGCTCAGGGCAGAAATGCTGCATTAAACCATTCCCCTGAGTCAGCCTTGCCAGAATCCTAGGAAAGTTAGCTGTTCATTCAGCATACAGAACTCTAACAAGAAATCTCACTCTCTTTTCTCCCCCATTCTCGGAGAACAACAAAAAAACTATTTTCAAGGGATAGAGGAGTTAGGTCCTAGGAAAATGGGAGTAGGGAGGGAGAAGAAACACACACAGAAAGCAAAAGTAACAGCAGCAAGGGAGAGGTGCAAAAAGGTCCTCACCTCTCTTCCGGGTCCCAGGATGCATTGTGCTGTTTAGGTATGTGACTGCGCTCTTCTTACGCTTTGAGGATTGAAGAAGGAAAGGTGACTGGTTGAATAGCATGGTTACTTACTACAAATACTGGCACAAGCTAAAGACCAAGCACAGCATGCCTGTCAACATGCCAGCCAGTTAGTGCTAATCATCCTAAGGTCTCAGTGCTAAAGCGTTTTATTATTATATATGTACTTGGCACTCAGAGAAGTCTGCCTCTGCTTCAGATGATAGTTGTGCTAGAGTCAGGATGGATTAAAATTTTAAAGTAGGTTTGTATTCTGCTCAAACTTAGGGGAAAAAAGCCAAGGGCTAAGCAGTGAATGATAAAAATGAAATAATGTAGTAAGCCAGAGAAAAACCCATTGTTTTGCAGAGCTGGCCAAGCACAATCAGGGTCCTGCTCTTAAGCAGGCTTTCAGATGGGAGGTGCCGAACAAGTCAGAAATAAAATTGGAGCAGGAGGGAAGGGCCAAGTGCTGGCCAGGAATACCTCTGGCTCAAAGACTGCTCCACTGTATACTGGATTTGCTGTTGTTCTTCTTTTTCGCTCTTGTCTCTTGCTTTGGATTTCTTGAGAAAAGAAAAGGTTTTGATTAGAAGAGAGGTATGGAGAACCTAAAAAACGTAACTTCATTGTTTTATCTGTTGGTTTTCCCATAACAAATCAGAAACAGGTGGCAAGTCTCTTTTCACTGCAGCCTCAACAGAGGCAAGTAAACTACTAGAAGCAAATATGTAGGACCATCTAGTCTTACCTCTCAGAAAGCAAGACCAGGCTGTCCCACAATGTGACCGAGAGCTTAACTGTAGACAGCATCTGTAAACGAGCTGTCCTGCTTTATTTTTAGACTGCTGTATATATAGGTCTGGATGAACTTTATCCATAGACTTAGACTGAGTAACCAAAGTTCATCATTCTTGAATTAAATAACCAGGACGGGTATAGCTTTGCAACTGTTTTTAAGATTCTGATAACCTGTAATGACTGAAAATACAGACAAGGACTTACTGGAGGAGTACATGCTACTTTATGCTGTCTGAAAAAAAAGAGCTCCCCTGAAGGGAACAGAAGTCACCTTAATTCAGGCAACTGGGAAGGTTTTCCCAGGTCGGTAGTGTGGATAATGATAGGAAGGGGAGGGCCTGAACATCAGATAGAGGGAAGGCAATTTTTCCTCTAAAGGAAATAAAGTTCACATTCGTTGAATCATACTCTATTTGTGTTCCAATTTTCTATTCTAGGAATTCAATCAAACACCATTTTCAAGAACAAAGCTGTGGGCCAGAAAAAAGGCAATGCCAAGAATATCTTCCCTTACCTTCTAGATGGTCATGTGTTACCAACCCTAGAGACACCATGAAGGCAAGTTTCTGCGCCAGAGAAACAAAAGAAGAATATAGTTCAGTCTGGGTTCTCACAAAGCCAATAGCAGGTTCCTAGTTAGACACTAGAGAAAGTCAGCCCAATGGGCTGGGTTGCTTGACGGAGGCTGATTCAGATGAACTAAAAGCAGGCATCCTCCACTCTTAAGTAGCTATGGAGACACTGTAGTAGCTTTCTGGTCTAATAGGCCCAAAAGAGAAGAACTGAGGCCTACATTTTTCTACTTTCTCAATGACAGAAATCAGTATCTTTAGTGACCTGAGGTTTTTTTTTTTCCTTCAAAAAATCCTCTCAAAGGGAAGTGGATTTGATACTTGAAAAATGTGCAGAGGATTTTAAAGAGCCTCCCATATAACAAGCTCCAAATTCCAAGTGCTTCACTTAAAAAGACTAGGTCAGGGTTTCTCACATTTTTACTGTCACTGATTGGACAATGCTAAATCAAAGCTAAATGATTTTTAGAATGACAGCAGGTGATTCTGTGTAATACTATGATTTTTCAATCAAACATGGACCTAAAAATTATGGAGCAATTTCTCTCCAAAGATCACTCTTAGGGCTCCCTAAGAAGCTAAGTTTACTAGAATACTGCACCTCAAAGCTGAAATGTTAAGATACATCAAGCTGGAGACAGCATCAGATTGATTTCTATTCTTCTCTTTGGTTGCATGTAGTCTGAAAAGTATGTCTTCATTTTCTGTTGTACCACTGCACGTGGTTTCTGAATATGCCAAATAATACATCAGTTTTTTTCTCTCATGAATAAAGAACATCATCAATTTTTAAAAGACATACTCCTGTAGAGTTATTTATACCACAGTTTGGTCTTTAAAAATCCTGACATCTTATCCTTGACATTAAATATCATGATACTTTGGCCTGAAGTAACAGGTTCAACCTATTGATGATACATTCCTTGAGTAAGCCACTTGAGCACATAGAAATGTCCTTTACAGGTATCTTCAGAGTCTTGAAGAAATGTTTTTATTTCTTGTTTCAAAAACTTAGGTAGGCACCTATCCCCATTGACAGCCAGAGTAATCCAGCAAGAAAAAGCAGTCTTGGACACGCCCATTTTCTACACTGTACATTGAAACAGCATGTACTTTGCAGTTGCCAACTCACTACATTACTAACTTTTACTAGCCCTTCAAAATATAATCAAGATTAGAAGGTTCTCCACCAACCGTTCTGTTAACAAAGCAGTGTGTGGACGGACATTCAGATGCACCCTCTTTTAAGTAAGTAACAGCACCCTTGTTGGCCATTCACATCCAATTCATCTTTGCCAGTCTAGATCAAGCTACAAAATAATTATTAAATGAGAAAATCTCCTCTCTTGTGTAATAGATTTTCAATGATAGACTAAAAAGTTGTTAAGAACTTTTGCCTCATAGATTGATCCCACATATGCCAACAGCTAATTTATTCTTTTTATGGCAGTGATCTGTCCAACTAGAAGGTGAACTATTTGCTACTGCACGTTAGTATTTGCTTGCCCACACTGTGTGCCACTGACATAGTATATCCTTCAGTTTCTTTTGATAAGGAAACTTTACTCATAGTTTACTATTCTTCCTCCTTCAAGTATAATACTTGTCATCAATTTTGCAGATGATTTTACAAGTTTCTCAGTAATCTGTGTGACTAGTACTTCTTGTTGGTTACAGTTTTGGTCTCTTTAAAGATAAAATTAAAAATTAATTCATTTCATATTGGAATGAATTCGATTTCATACTTATTTTAGAAAAACCTGAGTTGACTCAATAAATCACTGCTTTAAGAAAAAGACATGAAGCTTTGATGGCTTCATGTCACTATTTGACATGGTTTCATTATAAAGAGTGCACTGAAGATAAAGGGAAATGGATTCCTAATGAAATCTAACTATCAGATATTCATCATCATATTACCTGTCCACGTTTTTCTTCTATAGCTGCGTATGCAAAAGCATCCAACTAAAAAAATTTTCTTGTCTAAGGACATGCATATTCACACTCATGTACTGGGGTCTTGTTTGCTAATTATGTTTAGAATTCTATCTTAAGTTGTAGTATAGATGTTACGATTTTCATCCCTACTATTATGTATCAATGAACTACTTTTGAGCTACTGATTCATTTAGGATTTGGGATTCTAATGCAGTATAATGGCAGTAACAAAATGTACATTTAATAACTGTAATCGATAAAATAAATAGATATTAGCTGAGTCAACTGGGTATCTTATAAATGTTGGCCAAGACAAACAGAACATAATAATGATTAGGAAAGTAATTGGATAGCTGGGAAAATTATCATTAATCTTACATTTCAAATTTGTAACAAGTATATCAACAATATCATTTTAAAACTTTTCCTTTGAAATAATCAATATGCTTATGTGCCGGTGCATATTGGCAGAGTGTGGACCCTTAGGACCACACTCTAATAAATATTCCCTAGGCCAACCTGGCTCGGCAGTAACATGGTTGAATAATGAGAAAGCACGAGAAAAGGAATTATCGAGTGACTCAGAGAGCAGGTGTCCCTCTTGGAGTGTGAAAATAAACCACACATCACAGACTGAGCCCTTCCTTTGGATAGATGGGCCTACCTGAGGATTCTCTTCCCGTTTTGGTTTAGGTGCAGCAGGTGGGGTGATGGTACGGCTCTCTGTTTGTTTCTCATCTGTTTCTGTGTGAGATTTAACTGTCTAAGAGAGAAAAATTTCAATAAAAATTCAGAATTCATTTTTTAATTAAAAGAATGAAAACAACCAGCAGTTTCAACAGTAGCCAAGAATAAAGAAAAGAACATATTCAAATTTGGAAAATATTAACAAAGGAGTTAACATTATAGATTTCATTGGGGGAAGGAGGGAAATAAATTGTAAAGCCCCAGTTGAAATGAAATTTATAACTAGAGTAAATATGAATCTATAAATAGTCTAAATAATATGAAAAGAAAAACCCATAGTTTAATTCCTATGTATAGAAATGAAGTACATGCTGCTCTCTCTGATTTCAATGTATTTTAGGATGTGGGGGTAGTTTCCCAGAAGCAGGCCCACCGTGGTTATATATAGGTCAAGTTCTAGTCCACAGCATGCTCAAGATCAGGATGATGTCGAAAACATTTAACGTACACCCTCTTTTATTTCAGGGTAACTCTAATCATAATCTAAGAGAGATTGCTGAATAATCTTTTCCTGGAATATTTAAAACCTGCCTATATAATCCATTAGAGGAGAGGTGAAATCGCCAAGAACCACCATCTTTCAATAGGCTGACATCCTAATTACTCCCAAACTCTTCTTCCAGAAGCATCCACTCAAGCAGAAGAAACACCTGTTGCATTACCATCTTCAAACACAAACAGCAGCTAGCATAATGGCAGATCAGGCTTGCTTTACTACTCTTACCATGACCTAATGGCTAATTCATTTTATGAAGCCTTCTGTAAATACTGAAATGATTTTAGAACAGTGAATATAAAATTGTAAACACAAACCTAATTTGCTTTTTCAAAATTAAAAAAAAAAGTGGATATAATGGTTTTTTTGTACGGCAACAAGTAATAAAATAAGTGAGAATAAAACTGATTAGTGAAGGGCAGGAGCTTAGTGAAAGACTTTAGTCCTACAAACAGGACATTAAAAGTTTTTCACTTTCCTTCCTGTCTACTTCGATATTTTCCTTTGGCTTTGTTTTTTTTTTTTTTTTTTCTTTTCCTGGTTCATGAAATTTTTTTTGTCTTTTTTTTAAATTTTTTAATTGAAAAATAATAATTGTACATATTCATGGGGTACATAGTGATGTTTTGATACATATGATATATGGTGATCAGATAGGTATAATTAGCACATACATCCTCTCAAACAGTTATCATTTCTTTGTGCTGGGCACATTCAATATCCTCTTTCTAGCTATTTCAAATGATATATATAAATTTTTTGTCTTTTTTTAAAATTCAGGATATTATGAGGGTACAAACATTTTGGTTATATGAAATGCATTTGCCTCACAGAATCCAGGGCTACAAGGATGTCCATCCCCCATACAGTGTGCCCTGTTTTCCATTAGCTGTGGGTTTACCCTCCCGCTCTTCCTTTGGCTTTTTATATTATCACATAAGGAAAGTGTAAGCTGCCTCATCAGTACTGTGGCAACCACTACTCAGGCAAATGCTGTCTCCCCTTTCCCCCACTGACTGGTATCCTCTCTTATTTTCCCCTTTATACTAAAAGCTACTTGAGAGTGGGGTTTGTTTCATACACCCCTTTGTACCTAGTATAAACGCTTCATGCTGAGCAGGTATACATTAAAGAGCTGATGATCTTCTGAATGACAACCATGATGAGGAAGAATCACTCAAGTCACTCTCTCTCTCTCTGACACACACACACACACACACACACACACACACACACACACACACACACAGTTTTTATCCAAAAAGGACACATTTCCTTTATAAAACAAACCACCAATGGGAAAGTAGTTTATAGTGACATTTAAAAGGTCCTGGATGGCCAGCATGCTTACTTTCAAGGTTCTCTGAATGCAGAAGGACAGAGGTATGAAGGAGGAAAGGGAACATAAGGTCAACTATTAGGGTGTGCTGCTTCAGTCCCAGGCTGCGTGAAGCTCCTTTGAGCCTCTTACTTCCACTTCTAAGGCTGAGTAAAGCACTTAGTGGCAATGCCTCTGGGGAAGGGCAAATCAATTCCTCTCCACTAAAGAATTACTCACGGTTCAAATTTTTCTCTCTCACATAAGGAGAGTACAATTATCTTAGTGTTAGATAAAAAATACCAAAAAGTATCCAAAAAATAAAAATAAAACAATCAAAATATTAGAGGGTGTCTTTCTCTTGGGTCCCTTGCTTTGGGGGAAGCCAGCTGCATGTTGCAAGCAGCTCTATGGACAGGCCCAGGTGGTGAGGAACTGAGTCTGCAGCCCACCGCCAGAGGAGAAGTGAGGCCTGCCAACGACCATGTGCCCAAGCCTGGAAGTGGAGTATCTAGCTCTAGTTGAGCCTTGAGATGACAGTAACCCTGGCCAAAGAGCTTGACTGCAAACTTGTGAGAGACCTTTAACCAGAACCACCCAGCTAAGCTGCAGATAGACCAGAAAGCAGTGCAATGGTGTATTTAAGGTGAAGAGAGAAAAAAAACCAAAACTATCAACCAAGAATTCTATATCCTGCAAAACTATTCCTCAAAAATGGAAAAATTAAGACGTTTCCAAATAAACAAAAGTGGAGGATATTCATTGCTAGTATACGTGCTCTAAAGAGAGTTCTTCAGGTTGAAATGAAAAGACACTAGACAGGAACTTGAAGCCATATGAAGAAATAAGAACTCCAGTAAATATGTACCTTTACAGTACATATTTAACTATATGGGTAAATATAAAAGCCAGTACTATTGTATTTTCTATTTTTAACTTCTCTTGTTTGTTTCCTATATGGCTTAAAAGATAAACACACAAAACAGTAATTACAAATCTATATTAGTGGGCATACAATGCATAAATACATAATTTGTGACAATAACAACATAATGGGGGGCAGAGCTGTATATGAGCAGGATTTTTATATATTATTGAATATAAACTGTGATTAAGTCAAACTAGATTGTTAAAAATTTATGAATGTTAACTGTAATTCCCATGGTAACAACTAAGAAAATAATTATATACAGAAAATGAAGTGAGGAAAGCATGAAAATGGTACAATAGAAAAAAAGAAACAAACACAAAAGAAGGCAATACTGGAGGAACTGAAGAGCAAAAAAGATATAAGGTATGTATAACATATGTGGAAAACAAATAGCAAAATGGCATAAATCCTTCCTTATTAGTAATCACTTTAAATGTAACCAGATTAAACTCAACAATTAAAAGACAGAAAGTAGCAGAATGGACAAAATACATGAGCCAAATATATGCTGTCTGTAAGAGACTCATTTTAGAGCAAAAGTCATAAAAGGTTGAAAGTGAAAGGAGGAAAAAAGATATTTCATACAAACAGTGACCGAAGAGTGCAGGGACGGCTACACTACTATCAGACAAAAGTGACTTAAAGTCAACATGTCTTACAAGAAATAAAGAAGGTCATTACATACTGACAAAGGGGTCAATTCAAAAAGAAGATATAATAGTTACAAACATACACACACCAAACAACAGAGCCTCAAGATATATGAAGCAAATATTGACAGAATTGAGGAGAGAAATAAACAGTTTTACAGCAATAGTTGGAAATTTCAATGCCCCACTTTAAACAATGGACAAACCCTGTAGACAGAAGACTAATAAAGATGTAGGGGACTTGAACATTACAAACCAACTAGACCTATCAGCCATATAAAGAACACTCCATTCGACAATAGCAGCATACATAATTCTTATCAAGTATACGTGAAACATTCTCCAGGCTGGACCGTATGCTAGGCCACAAAACGAATCATAATAAATTTACAAAGACTGGAATCATCAAGTATCTTCCCTGACCACAACAGAAAGAAGTTATAAATCAATAACAGAAGAAATATTGGAATTCACAAGCATGTGGAAATTAAATAACACACTTTTAACCAACCAATGGGTCGAAGAAGAAATCACTAGAGAAATGAGAAAATGCTTTGAGAGAAATGAAAATAACACAACATACTAAAGCTTAAGTAATGCCATGAAAGTAGTGCGCAGAGGGAAATTTATAGTTAAGAGTCTAGGCTGGGCGCGGTGGCTCACGCCTGTAATCCTAGCACTCTGGGAGGTCGAGGTAGGTGGATTGTTTGAGCTCAGGAGTTCGAAACCAGCCTGAGCAAAAGCGAGACCCCGTCTCTACTAAAAATAGAAAGAAATTAATCAGACAACTAAAAATATATAGAAAAAATGAGCCAGGCGTGGTGGCTCATGCCTGTAGTCCCAGCTACTTGGGAGGCTGAGGCAGAAGGATCGCTTGAGTTTGGGGTTGCTGTGAGCTAGGCTGACGCCATGGCACTCTAGCCCGGGCAACAGAGTGAGATTCTGTCTAAAAAAAAAAAGAGTCTATATTAAAAAAGAAGATCTCAAATCAATAACCTAACTATACTTTAAGAAACAGAAAAAGATTTATATCCAAGGTTAGCAGAAGGAAGAAAATAATAAAGAAAAGGGTAGAGAGAGAAATGATATAGAGAAGAACAGAATCAACTAAAAGTTGATTCTTTGAAAAGATCAACAAAATTGACAAACCTTTGGTTTAGACTAAGAAAGAGAGAGAGGATATAAATAAAAAAAGTCAACAACGAAAGTGGGACATTACTACCAATCTTACAGAAATAAAAAGGATTATAAGAAAATACTCTGAACAACCATATGCCAAGAAACTAGATAACACGGGCAAAATGTACAAATTTCTAGAAACACACACATTACTAAAACTGACTCAAGAAGAAACAGAAGGCTGGGCGCGGTGGCTCACGCCTGTAATCCTAGCACTCTGGGAGGCCGAGGCAGGAGGATCGCTCAAAGTCAGGAGTTTGAGACCAGCCTGAGCAAGGGCGAGACCCCGTCTCCACTAAAAATAGAAAGAAATTATCTGGACAACTAAAAATATATATATAGAAAAAATTAGCCAGGCATGGTGGCACATGCCTGCAGTCCCAGCTACCTGAGAGGCTGAGGCTAGAGGTTCGTTTGAGCCCTGGTGTTTGTAGTTGCTGTGACCTAGGCTGAAGCCACAGCACTCTAGCCCAGGCAACAGTGTGAAACTTTGTCTCAAAAAAAAAAAAAGAAATAGTAAATTTCAACAGATCTATAACTGAAGAGATTGAAACAGTAATAAAAATCTTCTCCAAAAAGAGAAAGTATAGGACCAGATGACTTTATTAGTGAATTCTACCAAACATGTAAAGAATTAGCGCCAATCCTTCTCAAACTCTTCCAAAAATTAGAATCCTAACTCATTCTATGAGGCCAGCATTACTCTGAGACCAAAGCCTTAGACAACACAAGAATAGAAAATCACAGAATATCCCTTATGAATATAGATGCAAAAATGCTCAACAAAATACCAACAAACCAAATCCAATAGCATAGTAAAAGAATGATACTCCATGGCAAAGCTGGATTTATCCCATGAATGGAAGCATGGTTCAACATAAGAAAAACAATGTAATATACCACAGGACTAGAACCAAGGGGGAAAAAACCCCACATGATCATCTCAATTGGTACAGAAAAAGCATCTGTCAAAATCCAACTCCCACCACACACACACAAAAGGTAACTAACTATGCAAGGAGACGGATATATTAATTAGCTTAACTGTAATATATATGCATGTGTTCATTTATTTGTTTAGAGACAGGGTCTTGCTCTGTCGCACAGGCAGGAGTGCAGTGGTGTGATCATAGCTTACTACTGCCTTGAACTCCTGGGCTCAAGTGATCCTCTTGCCTCAGCCTCCCAAGTAGCTAGAACTACAGGCATGCACCACCATGCCTGGCTAAATTTTTCTTATTTTTTGTAGAGATGGGGTTTTGCTATATTGCCCAGGTTGCTTTCAAATTCCTTGTTTCAAGTGATTCTCCTGCTTCGGCCTCCAAAAGTGCTGGGATTACAGGTGTGAGCCACTCCACCTAGCCATTTCACTGTACATATGTATATCAAATCATTATGTTGTACATCTTAAATACGTACAATTTGTATTTTTAAAAAGTCTAACACTCATTCACGATAAAAGCACTCAGAAAACTTGGAACAGAAGGGAACCTCCTCACTTTTATAAAGAATATTCATGAAAAACTATATCTAACATACTCAATGGTATAACACTGAAAGTTTTCCCCAAGATCAGCCACAAGACAAGGGTGTTCGCTTTCACCATTGCTATTCCACATTATAGTGGAAGTTCTAGCCAGAGCAATTATGCAAGAAAAAGAAATAAAAGGCACCCAAATTGGAAAGGAACATGTAAAACTATCACCATATGCAGATGACATGAAACCCTATATATAGAAAACCTTATAGAATGTACAAAATAATTATTAGAGCTAATAAACAAATTTAGCAAGGGTACAAGATCAAGACAAAAATCAGTTATGTGTGACTATGCATCAAAGGACAGTATCAAGGAAGTGAAAAGACAACCTATGGAATAGTTGCAAATCATTGCATACATGCAAATCACACATCTGATAAGGAAGGGTCCAGTATCTAGATTATATGAAGAACACTTAGAACTCAAAAATTGGCAAAGGATTTTAATAGATCTTTCTCCAAAGATATATTAATACAAATGGACAACAAGCACATGAAAAGATGCTTAACATCATTAGTCATTAGAAAAATGCAAATCAAAGTCATAATGCCATAGTACTTCACACCCACTAGGATGGCTATAAACAAAACAAAAGAAAGGAAAATAATTAAGTGTTGGCAAGGATTTGAAGAAAATGGAATGCTAACACATTGCTGTTGGGAATGAAAAGTAATTTAGCCACTGGGGAAAACAGTTTGGCAGTTCTTCAAATAGTTGAGCAGAATTACCATATGACCCAGCACTTCCACTCCCTAAAGAATTGAAAGCAGGTACTCATACAAATGCTTGTGCACAAATGTTCATAGCAGCACTATTCACAATAGTCAAAAAGTGGAAACAAAATATATTTTCCTATGTCTATCATCAGATGAACGAATAAACAAATTGTGGTATATACATACAATGGAATATGATCCAGCCATTAAAAAGGAAGGAAGCACTGATATATGTTACAATATGGATGAATCTCAAAAACATTATGCTAAGTGGCAAAAGCCAGATATAAAAGGTCACATATTATATGAATTTGTTTATACGAAATATCCACAACAGGTATATCTATAGAGACAGAAAGCCAGGGGCAGTAACTGCTTAATGGATTCTGAGTTTTATTTTGGGGTAATGAAAATGTTTTGGAACAAGACAGAGGTGGTGGTAAGCACATGTACTAAATGCCACTGAATTGTTCACTTTAAAATGGTTAATTTTATGTGATGTGATTTTACCTCAATTTAAAAAAAAACATTAGGTTAGAAAACAAAAAAGACTGTTTAAGTTTGGTCTCTATCAGAGATTAAAAACCATTATCCAGACTTGAAGTTGCCCTGCAGATGTTACTTTTTGCCTGCATGGTATTTAAACAGTTACCACTATTTTAACAACTAGGCAACTTTTTAAAACATCTGGATTTCAGGCTTTTCTTGAAAAAGTCTCCATATGATAAAAACTGGTTATTGCCAAGAAGCAGCTGCTTCCTTGAGATGGTGCATATTACTTTGCAGTTTACTACAGTCTCCTCCATTTTCTATTGTCAGTTATTATCATGCTTGTCTTTACTATGTTAAAGAGGAATTAAGAATAAAAGTAGGATCTCTCTTGCACTCATTTTTCCCATTGAAAGTGGAAAAATAAAAAGCCCACTTGTATATTCCTAGCCTGCTTACTCATTTACATTTGCTGCTACGAACCCACGGCTATTTGAATTTGCAACTCCTGTTCTTTTTGCTATTATAAAACAACCCAAAAACTCTGCACAAACCAAGAGCTAAGTTAATCAATTATACCCTGAATTTCAAATTCACCTTCTGAGACTTGGCTGCATGAAAATCAAAGTTAGGCAAATGCAAATAAACAAATGTCCAAATAATTTTGTTAACTGAAGTTAAATAAATTTGGATCAAAGGCAAAGCAAAATCCATTGTTTGGTCACTTGGATCTATTTTCCCTACTATAGTAACAGTATTAAAATGGGGGAGGGAATTATCAGCTCAGGTTTACTGAGCAGGAAAACTGGAAGTTGAGGATAAATACATTGGGCAATATTCTTATAAGTACTCCCTTTTTTAGGGAATACTGTGCAAGTTCCTATGAAAAATATATATGCAGTGGGGGGCTGGGTGGGCAATCTGGCGATTTTCCCCCACAGAACCTTGGATTTTTTTCAGCAGGTGAGCCTTGAAGACACACATAGAGGTCTTTGTTGCAGGGTGTGGCATGGGATGGCGAAGAAATGAACATAATTCCTGAGAAATAATTGCATTAGGCACAAACATTAAACACTAGCTCATTTCATCATCAACAGGTGTTAGCCCCATTTTATACAGTGCTGGAGAGAACAGGGACACAAAAGGAGGTGATGTAAGGGATACAACACAAGTTTGTCTGGCTTCATCTACTTTCTGTCTAAAATACGTCTTTAGCCTCAAAGCTCTTTAAACCCTATTACTCATTTTCTCAGAGCCATGATGTAATGTGGCTTCTAACAAGGGATAAGAGCTCTTATCTGGGGTGGATAAGGAAGATGGTTATGCCTAACAAGGGAAGAAGAAGTGAGACCACTGTTGTTGTAACTCGTATTGCCTCTTCCCTTTCCTATGCCACCCTGGGAGGCAACCAGAACTGTAAAATTTGTTATATTTCCTTCCCTGCAGGCAGAGCCTCATTGCCTGCTTCAAATGCACTAGAAACTGAGCTCCATAAGGGTACAGGTAGGCTTTGGTTTATCCACCCTTGCATACAGACACCACATGCAGCACAGCAGTTGGTATTAATACTTTACCAACACATTTTTATTAAATGTATGATGTTATCACCTAAAGGAAACAGCAGAAAGCAGAAGAAACCCATCTAGCCTGGTTATACAGAGAATGTTCAACACAGGTTTGAGAGCTCTGTGAAGAGGTACTCCACAGCTACCTATGTTACACTGCTTTACTCTTAATCCATCTATGTGATCTCTTAATGGCTATAAATATGATATCAAAAATGACACAAAAAATAGAAAAGAAGGATAGTAGAAAGATCTGAAGTAAGAGAATTCTGACAATAAAATCTTAAGAGAGTCCCTGCTGACTGTGCTTGGTAACCTGTAAGACTATTATGCCAGGTGGCCTGCTAAACTAAAATAGCACTGACTGAATTTCCCTAGTTGACTAAAAAGAAGAGAGATCATGGAATTTACTACTACAAAAGAATTTTTTTTAATTCTTAAGAATTCATAGTATCTTCTTGTGATATAATTAAAATAAAAAGCTCTATCAACATAAAGACCAAGAAAAAATGCTCAATACAAAATAATATACAGTTTAATTTTGTTTTTTGCCTTAAATATGTGTTAGCATATGCACAGAAAATATCTGTAGGAACATATTCTAAAACTGATAATACCAATTAACTCTTGGGGATAAAATTATGATAAAATTATGGGGAAGTTTATTCTCTCTTTAGATTATGGGGGAGAGTACTTTCTATAATCTATGTTTTTATAATGTTTGAATTTGTTTTTAATGAACATGTATTACCTTTGTAATCAGAAAAAAAAGAAATGTCAAAATAAAATGAAACTGAAATAATTTTTGTCTCCTAAAAATACTTTTATCAAAAGAGATCAAAAATAAGTAATACTTAGTAATCTAAATTGAGTTGTGAAAACACATTCTGTGGAGTACTAAGGCTCCTCAGAGTTCCTTTGAGAGCCAGCACAAGACATGTCCCCACCCAAACTCCTAAGCTTGAGCAACCTGACTTTCAGTATTTTAATACTGAAGTTCTGCAGCCGTAAGTTTGAAAGTTTCTGGTCTAAAATATATGTGAATAATTTATTTCTGAATGTTCCTCAAAGTGCTTCCTGGGGTTTTGAGCAGGCTCCCCAGGAATAGAGATGTATTCTTTCTTGTGTTAGCTGAGCACAAGATTTTGGTACCTAGCTTCTTTGAGTGCCAGGTCTGCTGCATTCATGAGCTACTAGTTTAAGGCTTTGTGCTCTATGCATAAGGTTTCTCTTTTCAAGAAGGCGAAGGCAGCAAGAAGCCTTTTCATTTCCCACCATCTGTAGAGCCTCTCTGAATCCTGGTCTGCCATCCAGAAGAAGATTCAAGATCACCAGAGGCTATTTTCAGATGAATAAGTCAAGACTGAGCAATTAGAAACAGATCAGTGACTTTTTAAAGCAACTTTCTTGAAAGAGGATGCTTCTCTTTGCAAAATTCTTTATATATTTATTTTTAATCAGCTTTTTCGGGTTGAATCTTGGCAAAATTGTTCTTTTTTATCACTGGTCTTTTTTAAAATAGGATACAGTGACTGCCTATACATCGTTTTTGTTGTTTTTACAGGTCTTTCTTTACAAATCTTTAAGTGTTTTTTGAGGTTACCTGTATTATTCTAGCCTTAAGAGAAAACCTGACTTCAGAAACGATAAATGAAAGGTTTCGGTGCTTGAGCTAAAATATCTGCATCCTCTAACGTTAAAAGAATGCTTTTTGGAAATTTTAATTGTTTTTTTTTTGCTTCTCATTATCTGTAATAGTCAAGGAAAATTTTTGAAATGAAATCCCTTTCCCTGTTTTGTTTATTCTTCCTGGCTTCCACAGACTTATCTTCACCTAGATTCTTATTGGGCCAAAACTAATATGGCATTTTCTGTTTACTGCCTAATCTGTGCTTCCTGACTGAGGGCAGCAGAGCCAATTTGTGATTTTCAGCATCAGGACCAGCAGGGGGAGCTCACTCACACAAGAATCTGAACCTACCTATAAAGGGATGGGGGAAAAGTGACCAAACCCAACTTTCTTCAGTAAGAATGGCTGTTTTGCATGTGGATGAATTATCACACGATAAATAACACCTTACTGACAATGGTGCTAAGATGAAGAGCCCCTGAGAAGGTGTATTTAGGGACAGCCCAGCAGCCACACGCCACAATGGCAAGGCTGCTGCCCAGAGCAGGCACATACTCTGCCTGTACCTGTTTTTCAAGGCTTGGCTTGCTAAGCTGTACAGTCTGAGGTCCAGCGAGTCTGGTCCCTGGAGTAGCTATCACAATGCTGGTGAGCTGGGCCATGGGGAACGTTTTGGCTATGGTTGCAGTCTGCCCATTGACGACACGGACGGGGTGGATGGAATTCTGGGATGTGGGAAGGGTTGTGGGGGTGAACTTGGTCAGCATGACGGGCCTCTGGATAAGCTGAGGAGCTGCAAGCATGGGAGGAGGTGCTGGGGCAATAGGAATGTTATTCTGGGCCACAGGCTTGGGTCGAACCTATAGAGGAAAGAGAGAATAATTATTGTATTACTTAAAGAAACTGCTCAAGTCCTGTAAGTCTAAAACATTGCCAAATCTTCCAAACTATATGTGTGCAATGGTATTTAATACAAACATTTATTAATGTTCATTTTGGTGTTAATTCTATATATCTCAGGACATAAAGTCTTATAAAAAACTCATCAGCTCTGAAGAGGGTCCAGATCCCACCCTAGAACGCCAATACTTTTGATTCTAAACCCTCAGCTCCCTCTCATATACCATGCCACCTCTTCAGGCTGAGGTCAAAGGCCTAATCCAGAGACTGGTACCACCCAGAACTGGTGCCCAGTATAGTAACTTATTTCACACTCTACATTTCTTTATATCCACAGCTTCAGTTTGCCCCTGTTTCTGGCCCTCTAACTCCTTCCTATTCTTGGCCACTCCTTCTCTGTCTCCTTTGTGGGCTTACTCTTCCTTTGTCCAATCCCAAACGTGAGTATTTCTCAGGATTTTGTCCTGGAACTCCTTTTTTTCCTAATGTCCTCACTCTTCCTGGGAGCTTTCACCCATCTTATGGTTCAATTACCATCTGTGTACTGAAGATTTTCACACTTTTATCCCAGGACCAGAGACGTTTCCTGAACTTCAGAATTGTATTTAACTGCTTGTTAGACATCTCTATTTGGATATCTCACAATAAGTTCAAAATCAACATGTCTAAAACTCATCAATTTCTTCCTCCAACCCTTTCTTCCTCCTATAAATGGTCTTTTCTTGATAAAATTCAGAATCATTCTTCATGCTTTCTACTCCACCTCTATTTCCTAAATATTTCTTAAATCTGCCTACTTCTTTCTATCCTCAATGCCACTACTGAATCAGTGACAAAAAAATTGTGGTTAAAAACATGAAGTCAGCTTTGCCTGGGTCCAAATTCTGGTTCTACCACTTATTAGCTGTGTAACCTCAGGCAATATATCTGATCTCTCTATGCCAGTATTTTTCAAACTTTTTAAACTGTGACCCTGTGGGCAAAATCCTTTCCTCCTATGTATGAGAGTATGACCTTCAGTTAACTCTCTAGCTCTCTTCTCCTAGAACTCCGATAAAGGTAAGAATGTCAACTATGTTACTAGGCAACATTGCTTATGATAAAAATGACCCCTTATTGCTAAACCAAATCTGGATGGAGAGAATTATAAATACTTCACAGGATACCGTGCTTTTTGGGCTTCCCTAAGTGGGGTGACTCTTCTAACTTGGGCATGTCCATTGTGGGGACCCTCAAAGCCATTCCTATGGAATTGTTATAAGGATACATGGGTTTCTGTGGCATAAGGCTTCTATGTCAGGGCAGCTCTCCCACCATCCTTGGGGTAAAGATCTCATTTTCTTGCACCTGAGTTATCACTAGACAGATGTAGGGACTGCTGTATGGGCTCCTGTGGGGATTCCCACTGAAGAAAAATGTCTGATGCTATCTTGCAGACAAACTGTGGTTGCTGTCCTTTATCTTCCAAGTAGACTGGTGCCAACTGTGGCCTATGAAAGTTTTGTGTGTCTGAATGTTTAGTTCAACCTAAAACAACCCTCTAGTGGGTGCTACTGACCCATAGTGGGAAATACATTTTATACTGTAATCAGTACGCACATATAGATACCTATTTATATCTCTATAAAACAAAAATTTCATGAAATAGAGTACCTAATACAAACTATGTACTTTATTATTTCCTATTCTGTTATATTCATTTAAGAATTCTTGTTACAAGCCACTAAACTGATTTTACTGCCTACAAATGGGTCATGACCCACAGTTTAAAAAACATGGACTAAACCTTAGACTCTTTATCCTAAAAGGAGTAATACATGCTTTCACAGGGTTGTTAAGAAGATTAAAATAGATAACCCATGTAAAGTTCCTAGCACAGTACCTAGGGTGTAGCAAGATTCTCGGAACATTATTATTATTGACAACGCCCTAACGGTCCCTCCTGCCCACAGTCTTGACCATGTCCAATCTATTCTCTGCACAGTAGCAAGAGGGAATTTTCTAAAACACATCTGACCACATCAAGTACTTGTTTGAAAATGCTCTAATGCAGGGGTCCCCAACCTTTCTGGCACCAGGGACCATTTTCATGGAAGACAGTTTTTCCACAGACCAGGGAGTTGCAGGGGGGAGGTTTCTGGATGGTTCAAGCACATTACATGTATTGAGTACTGTGTTTCTACTATTATTACATTGCAATATATAATGAAATAATTATATAACTCACCACAGGTTGGGGATCCCAGCTCTAATGGATCTCCACTGCTCCCTGGATTCCCCCTGCCCCCAAGATAAGGCCCAGATTCCTCCACAGCCTATGAGGTTCCACAGGCTCTGGCTCCAATGGGCTTCTCTGCCCTCACCCTTAACTCTATAGTCTGCATCTGCCATCTGGCACTCTATGCTCAGTCACAGCAAGTCTCCTTTGGTTCCTTAAACTTACAAGCACTCTCTACCCCAGACCTGTATATCTGCTCTGCTCTCTGCCTGGGACATTTTTATGTTTCCTCCAAAACTTCGTCAGGCCAACTCTACTAGGATTTTAGGTCAGATTGAATGTCTAACCTTCAAGGAAACCTTGAAGAAACCTTCTCTAATACACTTAAAAATGGGCAGGTGTCCCTCTCATATGTTCTCACACTACCCTGTACTTCCCATAACAGACAATGTAATTGGCTGTGTATGTGTCTGAAGTGCTGTAAGGACAGACAACTGTCTTGAAAACTGGCATATCCATAGGGCTTAGTACAGTGTTTGCTACCCAAGGCATTTATTAAGGATTTATCTGATAAATAACTAAAATCATCTTATCTCATGTCAGTATTGCCCATCCCCTTCCCCAGAGGCTATCTGGACATCATTTATGCCACTGAGCACAAAAGTCCTCTCTCTTCTCTCTTTGCCTGAAACCTAGGGCCTCACGTAAGTACTCTCAATCTTTATACCAAGCAAGTCAACACCCCTCAATGTCCAGACTTGGGTTATCCTGACATTCCGTCATGAGAATGGTGAGAGTCAGCCTAAGTGCTGAAAGAACACTCTCAGGAGAACATGGGCAAGCAGAGCTGCTGGGGCCTAGGTAGAAAGTCCCCTATATAGACTCCTAGCCTAAGCTTTGTAAGCAAGTCTTTGCACAATATGATGCTCAATACCATCACTTTCTAGAGTAAAACTGAATGGTTTCTATGGTAGGTTTGGCTGTTGTTTCCTTCCCTACTTTTCTTGGCATATAGGAAAGAAATAACAAGTGGCAACTGCATTATTTCCCCGCTGCCAGGCAGGTTTTGGCTAAATTCTTTCAGTAAGTTAACATTGTAAGGTTTATAATGGTGGTATCTTTATTGTTTTAAATTTTGGATAATCTCCTTTTCCTTCACTTTCCCCTACTGCCTTTGGTCATTGCTATTAATAATAAACGACGATAAAATAAGCTTCTTCATGGTACAGAAATCAGCAGTCAGAATTTTTAGTTAAGTGGGATCTGAATACAGCTGAACTGACAAGCCCTAGTACAGGATGCTTAGAAAGAGCCCATGAGGATTTCTGTCCCACCAAACCCATCACTGGGCTTGTCACTGATTTACTCACCTGTGGAAGAAAGTTTGGACGTGGAGTGAGTCTAGGAGGAGGGATAAACTGTGGTACTTTGATGGGCTGAGGAGGTGTTGCTTGAACCTGCTAAAAAATGGGAAAAATAAATAAACCAAAGAGAACAATTACTGTTCAATATCAAAGCCAGGCATTCTTAAAGTATTTTCAGCATCTCTATTCTTTGGGTCAGACAATATTTTCCACAAGATTTCATTGCAGAGTTAGCCACCTGAATTAACACTGCATTAGGAAACTTTTTTACTCTCTCACCTGCATGTTTTATCCTATAAGGTAAACCAACCACACTTCTGTTTCCTCATACACCTAAGACAGAACATACCAGGCTCAGTAATGTTAGAAAATTTCCTCTGACACTCAGGAACTCTTGTATTTACATATTTTAAAAGTCAAGACTGGACCCAAAGTAAAATCAAACTTGCTGCCTGGCCAAGTGGGCCTTCTCCTGATATAAAAGCTTCATCTATAACAGTGAACAGCTTTATTCTAATAGAGAATTTTCTAACTCTCAGCACTGGCTGAGTGATTTGGTTGCTTCTCTAAGGATTTCTGGGTAAGTGGCAAAGCTTCACTTTATTGCTCTCTAGTTTCACTCATGACTGGTTAACATTCAAAAGCTACCAAGAGCTTTTAGCTGCCATGCTTTTCCCTACTTTTATTTTTAGGGACAGGGTCTCACTCTGTTGCCTGGGTTAGAATGCAATGACATAATCATAGCTCACTGCAACCTCAAACTCCTGGGGTTCAAGGGATCCTCCTGCCTCAGCCTCCCAAAGCGCTGGGATTACAGGTGTGAGCCATCCCACTGCCATTTTAAGAAGAAAATTTTACACCAAAATTTAGATATATTTCCCTCCAGCTTCTGACAATATCAGTTTTCTAAATGGCTTCATCCTAGAAATCTCATGGACAATTCTTGTTCAAGTACAAGGGATCTCTTTTTTTTCCTGATAGAATTGAACACTGACTATGCTAATTTGTGAGTTTCTGGAATATTTTTAAAGTGCCACAACTAACTCCAGTACTTCCTGGATGCAATCAGTTTAAAAGGATAGTGAACTAAAAGAATTATCACGGGGTTTTCTCCAAAGTAATAACATAGCACAAGAGAGTTTAAGCACTCAAGTTTCACAGGAAAAACTGTGGACAGGGTGGAGGGAGAGATAAATGAAACAGTGTGTATGTCTCTGTGAAGGACACCTTTCCTCTAAAATCAAGTCATACCTTGACTTCAGATAATACAATGAAATTTGGTCCTTGGTGTCACAATATTTTCGCAGTTACTTGAGCAGATAGTAGAAATGCCATATTCCCTTATTCCTTGTCAGCCCTGAAGGGAAATTTGGTATGCTAGAAGAATGATGGAAACTGAGAAATCCAGCAGGAACCTAAAATGTATATATTCTACAAATGCACATCCTGAACCCTCTCATGTGGGCACACATGAGACGCAGCTGCTGGCTTACCAGAGTGACTGTGTTTTTTGCCACAATTTGGACAGCCTCTGCCCCAGGCCCAGTGACCTT
Organism: Avahi laniger; assembly: GCA_963575035.1. Classification (NCBI taxonomy): domain Eukaryota; kingdom Metazoa; phylum Chordata; class Mammalia; order Primates; family Indriidae; genus Avahi; species Avahi laniger. The sequence continues at coordinate 4,115 of CAUYSK010033623.1, read as the reverse complement.
ACTAGACGTCTGGAGGTTGACTGGTGTGTTCTGCACATCAGTGCTGAGCACAGCCTTCTGACTGTTGATGGCGGTCACCATAGCAATGGTAGGTCTCTGGCCCACAACAGAGGCAGGCATGGTCGCAGTTGCTGCTTTCAAGACGAGAGGTAGTGTCTTTGTGGTAATCATAGAAGCTGTAGTTACAGTCTTCTAGGAGACATGGAGAACAGATATTAGGACACTAAATCTAAACAATAAACTCAATCTCTACTAAACAATATGCTGCTAAACTCCAGAAGAAAACAAAGCAGTAATTCTCATAATCTAGTTTCTCTGTATAACAGCATTTCTTTTGTGTATATATGAGCACACTTCTTACTGTAGGGAAAGGCAACTCTAGTTTGCTCGAGTTGTCAAATTAGCATCAATCGTGAATGGGCAAGTTCATAGTAATAACTGCAGACTAATATGGGCACAGAGTTTTCAACAATGAACAAATGAGTTTACAGATACAGAAAATGAGTGTGCTTATTCTAGTTTTTCTAATTCTTTGTTTGCTGTCAATTAATTTAAACATTGTACAAGTTGCAAATCAACGAGGTACATATCACCTCTATCCTTAATTGCTATAATCTCATCAATATGACGAAAGCCATCATATAATTCTGGATATCTGCCTTCTGTGACATAAAGGTTAGGGCAAAAGGATAGTGTCTTTTCATTTTTTGAGTGGCACACAAGAGAGGAGGAAGGGAAACTCACATGAGGATTTGCATATTGCCTCAGAGGCAGTAAGCCCCAAGCTCAGATAATGGAACCTATTAACCAACTAGTATAGAAAATACCCGTTCTTGATACCAAAGGGATATGAGGTACTACCTATAATCTCTTCTTTGGAGAACTGCTGCAGAAGTGATCGAAGATGCAATAAAACAAGACAAGGTGGAAACAAACACCTGAGTTTCAAAAAGACTTAGAGATCAGAGGGTGAACTTAGGTGAGAGGACTTGACTGAAGTTCCACAAGTGCTACCACAGCTTTGAGACTGTATTTTCTAGACTTTTTACTACAATAATTAAAGGACTCAGTTACAAAACAAGAAAATATAAACAGTTTCATTACATGGTAGACACGTTTTCCTGGTGCTGCCAGTAACTCAAGATACACACATTTCAGGGACACAAAAATGTATCTGGCCCAACTGGTTGGTTCTGATTTTGATACTACTCTACACCTTTTTCTTCTTACTCCCCATTTGCACTGATGTGGTAGCTACTGGCCACACACAGCTATTTAAAATTAAATTGATTTAAACAAAAGAAAATCAACACCTTAGCTCCTCAGTTGCACTAGCCACATTTCAAGTGTTCAAAAGCCACATGTGGATGCACAGTGGATACAGAGACCATTTCCAACATCACAGGAAGTCCCACTGGACAGCACTGTGCCAGACCAGCAAAGCATCCCCACTCTCCTGGAAACACATCCAGATGACTTTCCTTATGGTTCTATTCAGTGTTTATGTAAGTGCCTGTGTGTTAAGATGTTTGGCTCTAAGTAATTATTTATTTACATTTTCTGTCTTATGTGCACACACATTTATTATCTAATCCTTTAACATCTTTCATTTTTCTTTTAACCAAAAAATTTAATGATTTGGCCTCATCTACCTCATCATAGCCTAATCGGCATTCCTTATTAATGCCGGTAATTAAAATCACCCAAATCTTTGTTTCCTCCTCTCCAAGGCAACGACACAGGAATGGCGTGTTCCCTTTGTCATAGCCTCCTCAACTGTGAAATGGGAGTGAAAGCGGAATGCTGATATTTATTTTGGGGTATAGTGAATCATCTACTTTCTATTAGTGATGAAAACCAAACAAAAGCCAAATGCTATTTATCATTAGACACATTACAGTAGTATAGCAGCAAAGACTGACTATATGTTACCAGCTCTTTATTGTCAGTGTTTTTAACACAGTCTATTAGCCCTGTCTTTCAACTAAAAATGTTTTAATACAAAGAACTTCTGAAGTGGTAAGCAAGTCACACCAGATGGCACTCAATCCTGGTGGTACCATGGGTTGTGGGAGTAAAAGGTCTAGTCAGCAGAATTTACTCAAATAAATTTTTTTTTTTAAATCTTTCCCCTTCCCCTTCCCTTACTGACATAAATTTTAAAAACAGTGGTACATGTTATTACTGCTTTACAAGAGGTCAATGTACTTTTGTTTCAAGTAAATCATTATTAATATTTTGAGAAACCCTAAACTGATTATTCTAGAAAATACTGACTAAAATCTCAAACTCACCTGAATTATATTCTTACCATTAACCCAACACTTAAAAAACACTGAAACCTAACAAGTTTGTCCACATTTTACATTAGCAGTTTTATTCTATTTTACAAATATTGAGTTGTGGCTGATTTCACTATACATATTCTAGCATCTGTATAGCTCCATTTGTATAGTGTACAGGCACAGGACCTAGTACTATATGCTTTAATAAGAACTTTTTGAAAAACATATTTACTGTTTACTGACATCAAGACACAGGTACTGTTTAAGATCTTTACTTCTGATCTTGTGTTTCTTCTATTCCAAGTATTAGGGAACATAAATCAAACTCTTGGAATGTTAGGCTTTGGATGACAAAGGGAATCCAGACCTTTGAAATCCAAGTCTAATGAAAATGTCTGAACTGTTCTGAAAAGAGGACAAGAAGACACAGAGAAGAAAGGTGTCCAACAAGAAAGAAAATTATTTTTATAGAAGCTATGATTAGTCATTGGCTGTTAATGCTGTCCGAATATGATCACTTTCAAGAGAAGGTAGCAGTTTCTCCAAAGTTTCATAAAGGAGTTCTTTAATTTTGACAAAATCTGAATTGCATGAGCTAGAAGTTAATGCAGACATAGCATGACAAGTGGTGCTAAAATTCTTTTTTTTTTTTTTGTTATTGTTGTTGTTTACCTGCAAAGTATGAGGTACTGATTTAAAGCAGATGGACTCCAATGTATAAATCAGAATTTAGAGGGATTATTACTATAGGTTCTAATTAACCTCCACATCTATTTTAGATTATTTTGTTTGTTTAATTTTGAATGGAAAGTCACTACTGTACATTCAAGAAACCAAAATAGAACTTGCTCCTTTTGTCTATAAGGGTTTATTTTCTGTTTGGTTTCATTAATTGTACTCTTCTTTACATTTGCATTATATTAGGTCATTAAATATGATATGTCTGATTTCAAATTAAAAGTTTATTATATCTCAAAGAAGCAGTATAATTAATCAAAGTATGCGCCTAAACTATTGACACAGTTTTGCCATCTTAATGGTAGCTTGTTTATGCCAGCAGCAAAGAGGCCTGGAGAGTGAGTGGCGATGAAATCGCAAGAGGCATTTTCCACATCTTGTTGAGAATAGAATATTTTTCCTTGCAAGAAGTGGTCCAAAGCCTGGAAGAAGTGGTAGTCAGATGGCGCAAGGTCTGATGAATACGGTGGATGACAAAGTTCCCAAGTCCAGCTGCTGTAGTTTGAGCAGCTGGTGGTTTGTGCAACACGTGGTCAAACGCTGTTTTCCAAGAGGATTGGCCTGTTTCTATTGACTAATCTTGGCTGTTTAATCGCAACCGTCCTCATCATTTCGTCCCGTTGGTTGCAGCAGACATCCACTGTAATCGACTGACCAGATTTCAGGAAGCTATAGTGGATAATATTTAATACCAGCACTGGACCACCAAACAGACATTAGATTTTTTTTGATGAATATTAGGTTTTGGATTGTGTTTTGGCACTTCATCTTTATCTGACCATTGTGCCAAATGCCTGCGATTGTTAAAAAGAATCCATTTTTCATTACATGTAACAATACGGTGTAGAAATGGTTTGCCTTTATGTTGTGACAGCAAAGAGAGGCAAGCTTCGAGGTGATTTCTCTTCTGAGGCTCATTTAATTCATGCAGTGCCCATCTACCCAGCTTCCTTACCTTGCCGATTTGTTTCAAATGGTCCAATATTGTTGGAATAGTAACATTAAACCTTGCTGCTAATTCACACCTAGGTTGAGATGGATTTTCTTCCACTACAGCTTTCAGTTCATCATTACCCACCTCGGTCTCAGGTT
>CAUYSK010033620.1:0-12859 GCA_963575035.1 Avahi laniger | reverse complement strand
TTGATCAAATGGTTTTACCGTTGTCTTCATAAATGTTGCTTCTGCTTAGAAACTTTTTCTTATCTCTTCTGTCTCTCAGTAACAGCTATGCACTACTTTACAAACCTTGGATCAAATACTGTGTGTGTGTGTGTGTGTGTGAATTAAGGGTAGGAAAAATTACTTCTTTGTACTCTATTTTGTTGAATCCTTAAGAGTTTTCATCTATTTCCTAAAATTAGCTATGGCGAATTAGGCAAACTCTTAATCAATTTGAAAGACTTCTCAGAGTATTTCTCAGAAATACTTCTTCTTGCAAATATTTCATTATCAGGTGAACGTTTAAGTAAATTCAGTTTTCTTTCTTAACAACAACAAAAAAAGTCTAACCTGGAATTTCTTTATTTTGTATTTTGGATGTAATTTTTTTTTCTTCCCCTAAAAAAATTTATGCTTTTAAAAGATATAAGTCAGAAATGTTGGTTTACCTTAGGAAAATTAGGCAAGAAGCATAATTTAAAACTTATATGACCCAGAGAGATCTAATTAACATTCAGGGACATACATACATACATTACAGTTTCCCCCTCATACATGTAAAGAAAAATATATACTTTAGATATGGACCTTTTACAAGAAAGAATGATTCTTATGTGTTGCTCCACATCTTTACCATTTATTGTCACTGAATTTAAGTCTTTACTACTCAACAAATCATCCAAAACTCACCTGGAACCTGTGAATGCTCTCATGCTGACCAAGCTTAATAATCGAAACATATCGTAGAAGCTCAGTAATTTTTTAAAATATGCCTAAAAATGACTGTAAAGAAATATTGTTAACAGTGATTATGTGGCCAAGGGTGTTGTGATACTGAATAATTTTTCTCTACTTTTTTATACTTTCAGAATTTTCCAAATTTTCTATAATGGCCATATATTACTTTTATAATCAGAAAAAGCTAAAAATTTTTTCTTAGAATATAATTGTATGTATATAATACAAACAAAATAAAACATTATGAAAAACAAAACATAACAAAAGCAGCTCAGAATAAAAAAAAAATCAAAAAGAAAACCCACAAAAATATGAACATGGGTATCTTGGCTGGTAAAACAATGGGTTATATTTTCCTTCTTTTTCTATATTTTATCATTTCTTTGTCAACATAATTATTTTCAGAGTTTTTAAAAACTATTTTTAAATATGCGATTTTCATTAAGTCTTCAGCCTCTTCTCTAACTAATCACAGCATGTTCACGCTCTGTCTGAAAACTGGGCTTTACCCGGGGGGCACTGTCTTCCCTAGCGTGCAGCTGAGAAGTGCTATTTTCTCTTCTATGCTCTAAGCACTACTGGGTCTTGCGGTGCAGTGTATGTTCCTCTTTGCTTATCGCTACTACTTCAGATCACGTTCCTACTTCTCCCCCAAACACAGTTCACTTAAGGCCCACGCCACCTGATTATTCCACTTCTATCCATCTTGATTACCGGTGTTACAATCCTTGATTGTTCCCTTTCGGATATTAAAGAGTTCAGCAACGGGCTCCTTATCTTTCCACTCCTACCCTTTTCATCAGTCTTAATTTTAATGTCTATGGGAACAATCCAACACCTGGCCTCTATATGATGAGCTTCTCCTCAGCTCTACGATCCTACCTTCAACCTAAGATCTTAACGTCAAGCATCTCACAATCTGCAGAACTCTTCCTATTTGTGGATCACTTCTCCTAACACTTCCACTCTAATACTTCTTCAGAAGTTCCAATCCACTGACCCTATCCCTTTTTCTGGTGAGCATGTATCATTATCATTAAATCTTACTTTTCCTGCCTTGTTCCTTTGTCATAGTCAGTACTCACCTGACAAAACCCCAAACATGTTAAATCTAACTCTCTGTCTATTCCATACCTTTTACCAAGTAGCTGAACAAGACTGAAGAAAAACATACAACTGTGTTGGTTGTTTTCACTTCAAACTCACGACCACAAACCTCAAAGTGGGCCCTCAATGTTGCCAGGCAATCACATTGCTCCCCTTTACAGCAAAGGCTTTGAAAGCGAGTCGACAGTGGCTGCTATTTCCATTTCCTCCCCTCCCATACACGCAAGAAGCTACTCTCATCAGGCTTTCATTCTCCTCACTCTTCGGAGCGTCTGGTCGAAGTTACTGATTATCAGTCCAAGTAGCGTTTAACAAGACTGATTATTCCTTCTGTTTGAGACACTTTCTCTACATGGATTCTAAAAGAATACGTGCTTGTGTCGTGTCTTTCTTCCCACTTCCCTGGCCATTCCACTTTACCCTTCTCTCTGCTGTATTTCCTCCTGACCTCCTCCAGGGCTCAGTCCTCAGGCCTCTTCTCCTCTATCAGTATTCATTCTCTGGGCAAACTCACCCAATCTCACGGCTTTAAATAACATATGTAAGTTGATGACACCCAGATTTGTGTCTTCCACCCAACCTGTTCCCTGAACTTTAGAGAGGTAGATGTATAATTACATGTCTGTCACTCTGCCCTGTTCATTGTACTCCAGCTACACTGCCTTTCTTGCTGTTCCTCAAACAGGTCAGGTATGTTCTCTGCCGCAACGTGTTTACACTCGAAGTTCCCTCTGACAGGGATGCTCTTTCCTCTAGCAGTCCCATACCCCTCCCCTTCACCATTGAAGTCTCTGCTCAAATGTCACCTTGCACAGAGGATTTTCCAAGCCCTTCTAAAATAGTATCTCCTTACCTCACTGTATAGCACTTTTTACCAATTGATATTACACTATCTATTTGCATATTCATTTGTCTCTCCCATTAAAATGAAAGCTCCATGGGGATGGGGTATGTGCCTATGTTGTTTATTGCCTGGCACAGAATGGGCACTAAAGCATTTGATTTTAAATGATTTTAAGTATTTTTAAGATACATTAAAGTTTTCTGTTATCTCCAAAGGGTGAGATTATGAGAACATTTCAATACATAAATTATACATTTCAGTAATGTTTGAAATTTTTATAATCAGCATGTATTACTTTGGTTATCAGGGAAAAAAGAGCAAATAATAAAAATATGAAAGCTTAACAATAATAAAAAGGAATCAATTATATGACCTAAAACCATATATTTCTAGAAGCTACTGAAAAAAGTCTTATAAATAGGTCAGTAGGACCTAGACAAGGATGACAAATAGGTTTCACCTTGGAAGCTAAATGTAGCTGGCTAGTTGTGGCTGCTTGAAGCACTGTACTGAAAGGTACTCTGAAGCTAAATCAGTTTTAGCAGGAAGGAATACCATATTGAGGGATATTTTCCAGGAAAATAGAAGGAGTAGGAATGCTGAAGAGATGATTCCCACTCCATGACTTTTAAGTCTACATGTGGGGCTGGGCACAGTGGCTCATGCCTATAATCTTAGCACTTTGGGAGGCTGAGGCAGCAGGATTCCTTGAGGGGGAATTCTAGACCAGCCCAGGCAAGAAAAGTGAGACCCAGTCTCTAAAAAAAAAAAAAAAAAAACTTACATGTGGACTATTTTCAACCCTTTATGTTCAACTGACTGCTCCCAAGAATCCCATATGTATATATTCTTTACCTATTAGTATTTGAAATCTCCATATAAATGACTAATGAGAGATCGCAAACTTACAACAACCAAAACAGAACTTTTCATCTGCAGTATCCTTCAAGAGCAGACAAAAACATTATTCTTCTCCCAGACTTGTCTCTTCCAGTAACAATGCCTTCATTGACTCAGGTGCCCAGGTAAAAACTCTAGGATTCAGCCTTGATTGCCTTTTTTCACTCCAACCCTGACCCATACATTCATATCCACGAGCAAATCTTGTTAGCTCTATCCCAAAGCATTTTCTAATTTTATTTGCTTCTCTCTCTTTCTAAGATTAGTATCTTAGACCAAGCCACCATGGCCTCTCACCTAGTCTAACTACCTTTCTAGTTGGTCTGCCTGTTTGTACTCATGCCCCCTATTAATCCATTAATATTACCCACACAGCAGCCAAAATCACTTCTAAAAATATAAACCAAATAACATCACACCCTTAATGTTCCCACTGCACTTGGAATAAAATCCAAACTCCTAATCCTGGGCAATCTTCCCAAGCCGATTTCTTGAACTTTATCTCAAACCATTATTCTCTTACTCCTTGTGCTTCAGCCATACTGGCCTCCTTTCAGTGCCAAAACTATCTGCACCAGATGGCTTTTATATTAGTTGCTCTCCAGACTAAAATGTTCTTCCTCTGACAAGCTCTCCTGTGACATTCAGATCTCAGCTTACAGGCTGAGAAGTCTTCCCTTACCACTCAATTGAAAGTGGCAACTCAGTCACTATCACATAATCCTATCCTAACTCTGTAAAATATTAATAACTATTTGATATTTGAGTAGTTTATTTATTAATTTGTTGTCTCTCTCCCCTATTACAATATAGAATCAAAACAGTAGGGATCCTGTCTTTTTCACCACTCTGGTGAGAGGGCCTACTTAATAAATATTTGGTGAAGATGATTTGTGCAGTTTTTTAAATGTGTGTTACATTAAGTAAATGAAAAGTTTTCTTTATGTTTGTTTGTTTATTTATTTATTTATATTGGTGGGAAAAAATGAATGAGAATCGAACTAAGTAAGAATTCCCTATTTGGAATCAGAGAAAGTAATTCTGACGATGAAAAAAACATGACTTCATTTGATTCAAATTCAAAGTATACCAACTTTTTTGCCAGGCAGAATTAGGTGCTGACTTCACAACAATGAAAAAATAGTTTGCCCTTACGGAGCTTGAGAGAAAATAAAACAGGCTATTTCAATATAGTAAGTAAATGCCATGAAAGGGTACTGTAGCAGAAGGTGCTATAGGTACATTTAATCCAGCCTGGGAGGTGGAGAATCAGGAAATGCTTCCTGAAAAAGTGGCATTTAAATGGAATCTGATCTGAAGATGAGTAGTGATACATACACAAGTGTGTGTTGATGGGAAAGGGGTGGGGGTGTGGGGAGGAACGTGCAAAGTGTATGAGTATTCTGTATAGAGACAATATGAGCAAAACCTAGAATCCAGAGAACTCATAACATATTCAGGAAACGACCATAATTTACCATGGCTGGGGAGCAAAGTATGAGTTGAGAAGTATTGGGATAGAGACTGAAGAGGTCAACAGGGGTAATATCATGAAGTCCTATTTAGGAGTTTGCACTTGATCCTCAGGGTAAGAGTCACTGAAGGATTTAAAGCAAAATAATTTTTATATGTAATAAATCCTTATTAAAGAAAGATAATGTTAGCCAGTGTAAAGAGTTTAGACAGAGACAAATCAACTTGGAGATTGTTATAGTTTTCCAGGCAAGACATAATAGTAGCCAGATTAGAATACTAATAGTGGAGACAAAGAAAAGTAAATACTAAGATCCTACTCTAAGAATTGTGAGAAGTAACTAAGAATTATAATACATTAATAAAATGAAATGAATACTGAAAACACAAATAGTTATAGTTCTAAGAGTGAACAAATCTATCAAAAGTTAAGTTTCACAGAATATGGGAGATCTCAGCTGACCTTTCAAGGAAGTATGGTAAAATTTCCAAAGAAGAAGAAATGGTATTCCAAACTTTATGTAAGACTTATATAGCAGAGTTACTTCCTTATACAAATTATTTGAAAAAATTAAAAAATAATTGGCATGTTTAAAATGTATATCCCACTTTTTAGGCAGAAACTTAAAAAATCTCTGTTTATGATTAATTTCAACGTTACAATTTCATCATAATCCATTAAATCTATTTCAGTCAACTACAAACTATAAAAATCACCATAGTCTGACTCTAGTGGGTCTTTGTTATCATTACAACTAAAGTTTTACTGACAGTAAAATCATGCAGAAAAATAAATAAAAATAGTCCACTCAAGACATATGCAGTGTATTTGTAAAATTTTAAGTAACTAAAGACTTTAAAATAAAGGAAGATATTGGTTCTTTTATTATTCTGATAAAAATTAAATCAATAATAAAACATATCTCAGGGTATAATACTTAAGAGATAATAACTATACAATCTAATAAGCAAAAATTTACTGAGAATTTATACACCTACACACATATATACCTTTACATATACACTGGCACTATGGTAGGCAATAGAAAGATAAAGAGCTAAGAGGCAGATGCTTCCTCAAGAACTTTATAATCAAAATAGGGCGACAGACATAAATTTATTTCAGGAAGCAGTTTTATAAGATTTCTGCAATAATAATGTGATTTTATAATTAAAAATAGTTCTACTAGAAAAGATTTTGACATTCTTTTGCATTTGATAATGCAAAATATAGATGTCAAAAGAATAATATTCTACCTACAGTTAATACATTTTATACTTCTAATATTTTACTGTATAGATAGTGCTGGATTCAAGAAAATTACTACTGATTTGACTTATGACTAAAAAGTTTAATTACCAAATACCAAAAAGAAACATCAAATTCTAGGCAAGAAAGAAATGGCAAATGCAGAAAAAATACAAAGATGAAAAACTAATCTATATAGGAATTTCTGAAATACCAAAGGAAAAGCAATATAATAATTTGTATTTTAGACCTGTAATTTAAAAAACATATTTATCACCTATCTTTCATTTTAACACCTGAAAGTAAGCTAACACTTACCTTATAACTATAAGCATGGCTATAAGGATCGAACAGATAGGATCTGCTATCATTAGGCCAAAATTTTGCATCATGATGGCAGAGGCAATTACACCAATGCTCCCAAGTGTATCTGCTAGAATGTGTAAAAATACACCTAGAAATAAAACATAATAAGAATGAAAATCATATCTTCTGGTTAAAGTACAAATATTTCTTAGAACTATACTTAGTTTTATATTAAAAATTAAATATTAAATTGAAAAATCAGTAAGTATGTATATTTACTGTTTAGTAAATATGAAACAGTACATTTATAATCTGAATAATCTTTTCTTTTTCAAATCAACAGGGGTTAAAATACCTGACTAGTAAATTATACTTGCTCTTCATGATATAATATAAATGAAGAAGTAGAGAAACAAATTGATTTCAAAACCTGCAAACATTCATCTCTAACTGAGTCCAAAAGTTAATCAATAATTTGTTAGGGGAAGGAGACTGCATTAGATAAAACAACTGGTCAAGAAAACATTGTAACCACAAATATATGTACATACAGAGCCCTCTGCTGGTGATTAAAATTAATACCATTTGGGACTAGAATTTTCTATGGACCATGAAATTCTATCCTGATATAATTATTAATTATCCTAAGGTAAGGTTTTATTACCTAAATAAGTTACATACCACACTCAAATTCAATGTAAAAGAAAGCAGGGATCTGAATATTTTTAAATAAATATTAAAATATGTTAACCTTTTAATAATTAAAGATTAAGGATACTGATATTCTAACTGCCTAAGAACCTAGATGTAATATTAATTTTTAACAAGTGACACTTGCTTGAAGCATCATTAAGTGTCAAGAACTAAGTTTCATACACTATATTTTCTGAAGAGACTCAACTAAGACAATAAATTATTCAGCATTTAGATTTTCAATAGGTAAAATTTACTATACAGCAAAACATTGTCTCTCAAACTTTAACCATACCTTGCTAAAAATAGAATATTCTTCAATAACATCAACTACCCTATCTGAAAATAAATAACTAGTGTGTAAAAAGCATTTAAGTACTTTAGAAATACTTATTTTTTTCTTTTTTATTATTTGCTGGACAATAAAAGGTAAACTATAATTATTTTTAGGCATAGAAATACAGATTTACTTAAACAAAAAAACTTTTCTAGTAATTTAAAAACTATTAATGAGCCCAATCAAATCCTGCATTCTAGTATTTGATACTTAAATTCATCTACTGTAGAATTATGTATCAAATATTATACCAAATGTAACTCATCCCTCACTGCCTACATATATTTTTTTCATTTACATAGAGTTTTGACTTATTACAATCATTCTTCAATAAGCCAATGGCTCTCTCAACGAAAACTTTCCCAAAATAAAAATATTTTGTCAGAGCATACTTATAGAATATTCAGTTGGTCTAAGGTATTTCCAATAGCAAAGAATTGAATAGATCAATAATGTTGGAGCACTTTAACTTTTAAAAATAAAACCGGAAAAAAATTCACATTAAAGTGTATTGAAAGTCCTTAAACGACAAACTCTTTTATGTGATATATGCTTTTATATCTTTATATTCTTTAAGCAGTGTTTTGGTCGAATCAGAAATGCAAATAGCTATAAACATTGAAAGGAAAAAAAAATCATATGTTCTTGATTTTCCTTAAGTTGGAAAGTCCCTGGCTACATGTTATCTGTCAACCCGAAAATTGGTTTTAGTAACAAGCGTCATTAACTATGTAAGTCCTTCTTTCTTTATAGTAACTGTTTAAGAAGAAAAATTACTGAAGAAAGAAATATAAATTAATATATTTAACTTACATAAAGTTAAAAGCCTTAGAAGACTTGATAGAATACTGATAATCTAACTCCCCAACAATTCAGTCAGCCAGGGGTCATACTCAAGATGTAGCAAATAATTGAAAAATTCAGTTAACTCATAGTTTTTCAAGTGTGAGTATCTACATAGTCATTCTGCAGGAAGGTTTTAATACTAGGCAGTTTTCTCTATCCTTCACCTATCTACTGAGCTGCTTCAGCCATCATAAATTGATGAATATTTAGAAAATATAAACTTATTTTCACAGGAAGGCAAATCTAACTTACTTTCTTCCAGCTTGTCATGATTTTCAAAACTAAAAATAAATTCTTATTATCAAAGCTAGTTAACAGCACTTGACAGAGACGCATCAAATATGCATGATTATAAACTATTTCAGCAAATGTTCTAAAACAATTCTATGTATTTTGTAAATGAAAAACCAGTGTCTGGAAGACACATTTAAGCTTTCTGAAAATAAATTCCTCAGTATGGAGGAACATATTCATGGTGAAAAAATAAAAAGCAAGAGTTGTATCAAGGAATAGTGGAGAAAAATAGGTGCAGTAGAAATTGGATCAGAAGCCACTGAGAAAGTCAGATTGAAGTCAAAAGTTAATAAAGGTAGAAGACAGGGAGCTGGGAATTAGGAAACCTTGACAAAAAAGTCTAAATGGAGACTTGGAGCCAAAGATTGGTTCACATCCCAAAAAAGGAAATTACAATAGTTCAAAGACAAGATTGATTTTCTCTGGCTTAGAAAACTTTGTAATAGACATCATTTTATACAACCTGTAAGCCCCTGTTTCGGTATCATCTATTAATCCGAAACCTACAAATATAATGGAGTTTTCACTTTGCATTACACTTCTTAGCTCTACATTTTCCCACAACACAAAAACATATTGGGTTATTCTTGGAAAAACTATGTAATAATCCTATGAAGGCAAACATAATACTACAGGCAGTCCTCAAAGATGAATTGACTTTACAACTTTTTGACTTTATGATAGTGTGAAACCAATATGCGTTCAGTAGAAACCGTACTTTGAATTTTGATCTTTTCCCAGGCTAGTGATAATGTGGTATGATGCTCTCTTGCGATGCTGGGCAGCAGCAGCAAGCCACAGTTCTCAGTCAGCCACGTGATCACAAGGGAAAACAACTGATACTGTGCTCTCCAGTGTACTGTATTCAATAAATTGCATGAGGTATTACTTGACACTTTATTATAAAATAGGCTTTGTGTAAGATGATCTTGTCCAACTGTAAGCTAATGTAAGTGTTCTGGGCACATTTAAGGTAGGCTGGCTAAGCTATGATGTTCAGTAGGCTAAGTGTATTAAGCGTATTTTTGACTTACAATATTTTCAATTTATCATGGGTTTATCAGGATTTAACCTCATTGTAAGTCAAGAAGCATCTGTATAGTGTTGCTATAGTCATAGGCATGGGTGTTACTTATATTTAAGCAGTATAGTTTCTGAATATTTTGTGTTTCTTATTACATCTAAGAAAATAGCCAAGCGACAAAAGAACATCTGCTCACATATCTAACAGTATATATAAAATAATCATGACACTAATAAGGCTAACATTCTAAACACAAATACTATGTTATATATTTTTCTTAAAGAAAAACTTCAAAAACTCAAAACTATGAAACCAATTTCATAAAAGTGAGAAGCATACAATTACTTGACATACCTTGTAAAATCTGTCTGCTGGGTCCTGTTGTTTCTTTTAAGGAAGGACCATCTGTAGAGAATTAAGTTAAATGGTTTTACAACATGTTTTCAATTCCTGATTCAAATTTTTACAATTCAGAGTCCTTTTCATTCAAATGCATGACTGTATAGACACATCAGACCTACAAAATTGTTTTTTAAATTTAATGAAGTAATTGAGTGGAGGAGCATAGGAAATTAAAAACACTGAAAATCTTTTAATATTCATAAAATATCTTCTAATATTTTACAACTAGAAAATTCAGAAAAAAACAAATATACTGCTTGAAATTATACGAGATCCAAGAAATGAAGGCAGGTCAGTATCCAGGATAAATTGACTATAGCCAACAGTAGTTTTCAATAGCTTCTAGCTGGATGTAGTAAGCTTTGTGTACAGAAGAAATAAAAATACTTTTTAAAAATTTTGCCTTTATGATGAAAAAATTTAAAAAATATTATAATTTCTATACTTAAATACTTTGAAGATTACTAATCAGCTTTAACACTGAAGCAGAAAATATAGGTAAACATGGCAAAACATGAGCAGTATTTGTTTAAAGGGATCATCAGGAGAACTGACAAGCTTTCTGATCATGACTAACAGAATACTCGCCTATAGTCATTTGTTCTTGGCCCACAGCACCAAAAAGATCTACACACCCTTACAGTACCGCTTGGATAGAGCATTGTAACAATACTCTGCAATAATATAACGAAAAAAAATAAAAGCATAAACATAAGGTTGCACAATATTTTCTGTCCAGATATGGTACTGCTGTGTCAGAAGGAAGATGTAGCTACCCCGAAAATCCCACTGATAGTCAAAAGTGTGAGGGATATGTAGTTTTTCAAAATTATTTTGGGATGTACGTGAGCAAAAAAGTTGGAAAACCAAGGTTTTAAAGCATACCAGTGTAATTATTACAAAAATACAGCAAATTTTAGAGACTGACACAGGCAACAAGCAAAAATAGACACGGAGGATTACATCAAATTAAAAGGCTCCTGCACAGCAAAGGAGACAAACAACAAAATGAAATGGCACCCTAGGGAATGGCAGAAAATATCTGCAAACTATGTATCTCATAAAGTGTTAATATCCAAAATAGACACAGAACTCCCACAACAGCAAAAAAACAAATAACCTGATTTAAAAATGGCCAAAGGAACTAAATAGACATTTCTCCAAAGAAGACATACAAATGGCCAACAGTTACATGAAAAGGTGCTCAACATCACCACTCATCAGGGAAATGCAAATGAGAATCACAATGAGAAATCATGTGACACCTGTTAAGATACCTATTATTAAAAAAACAAAAGACAACAGGTATTGGAAAGGATGTGGAGAAAAGGAAACCCCCGTACATTATTGGTGGGAATGTAAATTGGTGCAGACACCATGGAAAACATTACGGAGGTTCCTCTAAAAATAAAAACAGAACTACCATATGATCCAACAATCCCACTTCTGGGTATATATCCACGGGAATTGAAATCAGGATCTCAAAGAGATATCTCTTACTTCCACGTTCACTGCAGCATTATTCGCAATTCACTAAGACGTGGAAGCAACTTAAATGCCCATCAAAGGATGAATGGATAAAGAAAATGTGGTATATACACACAATGGAATGCTATTCAGCCTTTCAAAAAAAAAGAAAATTCTGCCATTTGGGACAATATAAATAAACCCGGAGGACAATATGCTAAATGAAAAAAGCCAGACACAGAAGGAGAACTACTACATGATACCACCTATGGGAGGAATCTAAAATAGTAAAATTCATAGAAAGAGAAGAGTGGGATGGTGACTGCCAGGAGCTGGAGGGAGGTGGAAACGGGGACGTATTAGTCAAAGGGTGTAAAGCTTCACTTATGCAAGATAAGTAAGCCCTAGGGATCTGTACAGCATAGTGTCTATAGTTGGTATGTATCATATACTTAAAAATTTGCCCAGAGGGTATATTTTATGTTAAGTGCTTTTATCACAAAAATAAATAAGAAGAACAAAAATAAATAAAGAGGGCAGGAGGAAACTTTTGGTGGTAATGGATATGTTTATGGCATAAATTGTGGTGACAGTTTCATGGGTGTATACTTATCTCTAAACTCATCAAATTATATACATTCAATATGCACAGCTTTTTATATGTCAATCATATCTCAATAAAGTAGTTAAAAAAATTTTAAAGATTGAAAAATTAGGGGCTTGGAATGCTCACTTTCCAAAGCCCCTTTCATATTTTCAAATCTAATGCTTTAGCATTCTGTGTGGCAAATACAGATAATATTTAAGCATATTCTCTGTTTAAAGACTAATTGAATTGTGTTACTACGCAGCTTCTATTAATCTATACTTGATAAACTATTTTAAATATAATTTAAAATAAAAGATTAAGTTGGTAAATATCTAATGCTATAAAAGTTAGCGTACAGAGATTTCTAAAGAAACACAGAGGTAGGCCAGGCGCGGTGGCTCACGCCTGTAATCCTAGCACTCTGGGAGGCAGAGGCAGGCGGATTGTTTGAGCTCAGGAGTTCGAGACCAGCCTGAGCAAGAGCGAGACCCCGTCTCTACCAAAAATAGAAAGAAATTAATTGGACAGCTAAAAATATATAGAAAAAATTAGCCGGGCATGGTGGCGCATGC